>NCKV01001029.1:0-12201 GCA_003675905.2 Leptotrombidium deliense
ATATGAGCAAAGCTTTCGAAAAAATTGAAACTGCATTCAACTGACATACATCCATTTCATTTTTATAGTCAACGTTTTGATGTGAACATCGAACTGCAGAGGATAATTGATCGCAAAACAACGCAAAACAATTCTGTTTTTATCGGAAAGACAAAGGGAAGTGTTTGTTGCTTGTTTCGTTTAAAAATACACCCTTTTTCCCTTTTAAAAAGCATTTCACGTTTTAGGTGAAAAATTCGTGACTGACGGATCTATTAAAAACTCTATTAAACATTTTGATACACTTTTGTGAAAAAAGCATTTTTGAATTGCGACACAGAATTCCACAAATATGTATTAATAACTCAGAAACGAAAAAGTTGCGAAATTTAGTACAATTGATTGTTATTAACATAGTTTTGTAGTTATGTGAAGTATTATAACAATCGCAAGTGTAGAATCTCAGTAGTGTGCGTTTTACAGTTACTATGATTACGATGTTTCATTCGAAAGCATTTCGCGAATAATTAGCACTTACGTGAGAACAAGTTGTTAAACATACAAACACTATTTGTGAAAGTCATACATATTAATACAATATTATTGTGTACATTTTCCAAGAAAAATGATTGAAACGAGTTATTAAAGTGAACAAAAAAGTGTACAACGTAATTCACCACAGCTGTACTAAAATTAATTGAACAATGAGTAATTGAAGTGAATAAATTGTCATCTGTTTTGTAGAAGCCATCAATGTTTTGTTAATGAAATCGAATATAAAAAATGAAAAATTACAATTGAATGAAAACAATCATTGAATGTTTGAGAAGAAAGTGAATTGCACAACTGAATTTTTAATTTTTAAAATCACTTTTCAGGTTTAATTTTAACTTTTATTGAAATTCAAGCTCAAACGGAAACCCACAAAACAAGTTCAACGATCGCTAATTTATTATATTAACTCTGAAAAGATTACAATAATGTCTCAATCACAATAATTAACTGATCCTGATTCTGATATTCTGATTTTGTATTTTGGCGCTCGATTGAATCGAGTGACAAACAAAACGTTGAAATTTGACACACAAGTCGTTGAATTTGTTACGACGAGCAACGAATAATTGCATCAATCATTTCACGTTTGTTATGAAAATTTGTTTTCATGTTTTAACACTCTTTGTTGTTCGAATTCGTGAAATTCAGTTTTTAGAAGTGAACAGTCGACGTATAAGCACGCATCTGCGAGCAAAAAGGTCAATAAATTATCCAACTCAAATCCGGTGGTTATAAATTCGTTGTAATTCAAGTTTTTCTGATTCATTTTCAAAGTTCTGAGAAAGAGTTTTGAACTCAAGCAACAAACGATGGCTGCTCTTCGTTCACTATTCTTGTTCGCTTTCTTGTCTCTTTTAATTGAAAGATGCGTTCAATTACAACAAATCAAACTTATGAAACCTGGAGAACCGGGCATTGAACAGAAGATGTATTTCGATTCTCCTTACGTTGCAAAGGTAAGTCGCTGTGAGCTTGAATTTGAGTGATTACCGTAAATGCGATTAATGTAAATGTAGGTAAATCTTAGTCTCGGAGAAGGATGCCTTTCAAGTAACGAATGTGCCTCTGGTTGTTGTGTAATCGAGAGAAAGCGACATGTCTGCAAGAATTTAGCTCAATTGAATGAAAACTGTTCCACTGGACAAGTGAAGGGAGGATTTTATCCGAAATTTTGTCCTTGTGCCGATGACAATAGTAATGCTTTTTTGATAACTTTTGTAAAGTTGAATATAATTTCCGTTACAGACCTGTGTAAACGTCAAAAAGGGAGACGAGGACGCAGCACACAGATTTGCACAGCTCCAACTGAGACAACGACGACATTTTAATCGATGTTTAATTACGTTAATTGACAGTAATTCACTTTAACGCGTTCTCATTTTATTTACGTGTTTTCAATGTTTCGACGATAAAAAAAATCATTCTGAAAATGACAGAATGATTAAAATGTGTTTAATCTGCTTTGTTTGAAACAAAAACTTGTTTGAAAGTAATGTTATCAAATTTCATTAGAACCATTTTAGGCATCACAAATGCGTCGTTTTGTTGCTTAATGAATTATATTTTAAAATTCTGTTACTTTTCGTATCTAACATTGAAAAGAAAATACAAATAAGCGAATAAACAATAATCTGATTTCAGATTTAAAAATCTATTGTTTTATACACAAATAGAAAATAAATAAATATGTGAACACAACAAACATTGATGCATTGTTTAATTTTTTATAGTTTAGTAATTATTTAGTTTTGATTGAACTTCAATGAACTCAATTCGTTTACGTAATTAAAATCTGTTTGGTGTTTAATGTTGGCATACATGAAACTCATTGTTTTAAATGCATTTATCAATGGGAAAGAAAACATACAGAGATTAACAAAGAAATAATGGAGATTAGATTTGTTAGAATAGTATCATGAAACGTGTGAGGCGAATGCAGTGAAATATGACACTTTGAAGGGACCAAATATTGCAATGTGAATTGTCGAATATATGCAGACATCGATTACCCAGATTAGATTTAAATTTAAGCGCACATGTTTCAAAGGTCACCCTTTTACATCGATAGACACACACGTGAAGTCTCCTTTGGTGATTCCATGTGAAGATATTTGCGAGTAATGAAATTATGTCACATCAAAAATAAAAGCAATTTTGGAAATGGAAGTGGAAATGATAAAAATGTGATTAGCAAATGTGTTACGCGATTAAAATTGAGGTGTGTGTAATGTTATTCTTTGCTCAAAAACTACAGAGGTTTAATAGCAATGCAACCTAACGAAAATGGTCGCGCTAGGACTCAATTTGTGTACTACAAACGTCGTTATTTTATACTCGTTTTATTGGGAATATTTACAGCGACAAACTTTTATCAACACTATGAGTTCGCGGCAATCGCAAATGTGGTCTCTGATTTCTATGGAATTACTGATTCGGACGTTAACTGGACATCGTTGCTCTACAACATTGGATCAGTTCTTATGTTCTACCCAGTAATGACATGCATTGAAAAATATGGCTTTCTGGTGACAATGATTGTAGTGACGTTTTGTGAAGCACTTGGAACTTGCATCAAATGTCTGGCTCTGCATGAACAACTGTACAGTGTGCTACTTATTGGACAAGCGTTTCCTGCATTTATAACAATTGTGCAGCCATCACTCTCTGCGATATTTGGCGCTAATTGGTTTAAAAGTGAACATGTTGCCGCAATAATCGGATTGAATACAATATTTCTAAACGCTGGCTCAGCAGTGGCGTTCATTACTCCGAGTTTATTCAAAAACACGGAAGAAAAAGATGACATAAAAAATGGATTATCCATTGTATCGATTGCTTTAGCAGCAGTTACCTGCACGACGTTTGTTTTAACAGTTTTGATTGCTGAAGAAAAGCCGCCAACTCCTCCAAGTTTGGCACAGAAAGTGCGTGAAGAGCAAAATCAAAATGTGCGATACATGGATTTAGCAAAAAACAAAAACTTCATTTTACTTGTCATCATATTTTCAATGGTAATTACACTTTCACAAACAACTTCGGTTATTCTCAACCAATCAATTCTCGCTGAATTTCCTGAAGGAAATCACATAATTACTATTGCGGGAATTTTGTCATTGGTTCCTGGAATTCCAAGTTCTTTAATCGCCGGTTATTTATGCAAACGCTGCAAAAGATATAAATTGTTATTGCTATTTTATTGCTCAGCAACTTTAATATTCATGGCTTTGTATACAATAAGTTTGTGGCAGAAATATGAGGCACTTGTTTACGTGTCAATCTTCATGACTGGTTTTTCGTACTCCGGAGTCTATGTGATCACAATGGACTTCATTGTAGAGGTTACATATCCCATATCTGAAGGTGTCACTGTAAACATAACAACACTGCTCGCCACATTGCCGAGCCTTTTGTGTATTCCGATGACTTCAATACTCATTAAAAATTTCGGAGCTGCGATCGGAAACCTTCTTCTGCTCACATCGGCAGCAATCAATTTGTTGACTGCAATGTTTGTTACTGAAGACATGAAACGCTACAAAGCGAATATGGATTCATGTTTCACCGAAAGTTGTAATCTTTTCGCTAAAAACTCATTAAAGTAATCGCATGAAATTATAGTAATTTATTTCTGTATTTATTATCTTAAACGAGTTTCAAATGTGAAACAATGCAAATAACAATTAACCACAAAAAAGAGTTTTCACATATATTATATTATATCTTATTAAAAATTTTAATATTTTTATAACAATGTTGGCAAAAGAACGTTGTTTAATTAGCTTTGTGGTCACAAGTTATGTGCAAACAAACGAAAAGTTATAAAACGTGAAATCAGTGAAATCAAAGTCTATGTGGACATAGCACAAGTTTCACGTGAGTTATGAAACGAAATTTAGTTTTATTTCATAAAGAAACAAAAAAGAGTTACAAAATACACACTTTATTTGATTGATTATTTTAAGTGCAATTTATGTGAATGCAGTCACCAGGAACCTGATTTGACGGGAATTTATCTCTCTGGTTATTTGTCTTAAAAAACAAAAATTACAGACAAGTCACGAGTGTGTCCCGAATTTACGAGTCTAATTGTGCACATATTGAGTAACGAATGTTCGCAAAACGATTAAACGTGAATTTAAACATGAAGCTTTTATAAAGAGAAAGAGTGTACATTGAGAGACGTTGATTTTAAACGATGCATTTTGATATTTTTGCGTAATCGACTAGATTCGCATTCATTCCCTTTACGTGACTTGATTAATGACTGTTCACTGATTATTTACTGATAATAAACATTCTTAGACTTTTATTTTTATTATATTTAAAAATAAAAAATTAATAAGATGAGAATTAGGAACAGTGCAAACGTTGTTTGTTTGTTTGCAAGCTGAATGTGTTACTTGTACACAGCATTGTATTGAAGCATTTAAATTGTCACTCAGTGCTATCCATTGTGACAAAATTACTGTATATAGATTACACTGATAACAAGCAATCATGAGCTGTTCATAAAAACAGTGATACAATCTTACTGACATTTACTTGACAACAGACATAACGTTAGACGCAAAACAGTCACTTACGCAACTACTGATAAAAGGGAAAAAAGTTTTTAAATTTTCAAATAAAGCACGAGTAAGTATTGTGTGCTTTTAATGTATAAAACTACGCATTTCGCAAGTTATGCAACTTTTCAAATTAATTGCAGTCGTGAAGTGTACGAATAGATAAAAAGGTTCACTTTTTCATTTTGAAAAACCTAGAAACACGAGATTGGGGAGGAGCTGTTTTGCAAAACAAGCACCACTTTCAATGAACCGCCACTTTAATTGTTTAAGAAAATATAAATTTCTCGCAATTTTATGTAAGAGTCAACAACAAGAATACCTTGAATTAAAATACATAATTATGAATCATATAATAGCCATAGAAGGAAAGTGAGACCATTCGAAACGATTATAAAACAAACCTGCGAATGATGTTCACACACTCATAATATTCGATGTTATCGCTGAAAACACATAATTTATTTGCAAAACTCGATTCCACAGACACATTCCTTTAATCAGTTTTTAAATCATATTTTGACGAAATAAATAGCAATGATCACAAACACGAAACGTGACCACAGACTTGCTTTTTGCACGCTTAACGAGAACACAAAACATTCCGAATATTGCAAATTAATATGATACACACGTAACTGTTGTTAATTCGAGATTAATCTTAGCGATCGTTTAAGCAAGTGTCGTTGGGAATGGATGCGAAGTAAAAAATTTTAAATGCGAATTAAAAAAGTGCAAAACACACAAAAAAGTTTTAGACTCGAAGAGAATAAGAAAAACTTTTTTGCGGTGAAAAATAGGTTTGCTTTTGAATCTCAGCCTTCAAAGCATCGAAAGAACAGGTATAAAGGTATAACTTTTTTGTGATGACGACAAAGTGGAATATTATTTGAGCGAAACTTTTCTTCTTCACTTTCATTCGGCCTTCTTTCGCGAGAACGAGAAACTGGTGAAACTTTCTGCAATTCACTATTGACTTCACTTCTTTCCTTGTCACTTAAAAGAGTCAAACGCTTTTTAAAAGTATAGCAGCACAACTGTGCTTTCGTGTCAAATTATTTAATCTTCTTTCCATGTGTAATTTTAATTCAAACGCTTATCTTTTCTTCTAATGTTCTTTTATATCTCAGAAAAAGATGAAATCATTTCTGGTTTACGTTTCGCTGCTTCTGGTAGTCGCATTCATTCCAATTGTCTTCGGTGCCGACAAAACAAGCAAAAATCAAAAGTCATATTTCAAAGAGCTAAGAAAACGTCAAAAAAGCGGAGATTTCAGAAAATTGGAGTACGTTCGCTTAAAAGACTGGGACATCGACTGGAGCAGTCAGGATATGCAACAACACGCAATCGATGAATCTCCGAAAAGAAAGGTTCGTAAATTGCATTCTATTTTACTTTATTATCATTTTTATTCGACAATTATGTGCTTAAAAAGAGAAACGTTTTTTGCTTGAACATTTTTGAAGTCAGGGTGAAAAAATATAAAACGCTTTTTTGTCTCTAATTATTTAAACGTGAGAAGCTGTTTGAGAACCAGGAATAAGTGTCGATATTAAAGTATGCAAAAAGTAGTCGAAAAAGTGATTTGAAGGCGATATTTTTAGCAACTGAATTGCACATTGAGGCTCCTCGGTGACATTCGAATAAATGTTCCGTTTATTCCTGACCGAAATAGCAAATTAGCAATTAATTTATTCAGTTTTAATCCTTGAGCGACCCATGATATCTAAAAGATTTATTGGAAATTGAATTAAATTTTTTATGCAGAGATCAAGAAAAATTGGCTCGAAGTGTTCCTTTAGCAGCGACTGTGCTTCTGGTTGTTGTTTGTTAAAACGGGAAGCAAAAGTAAGACGATGTGAACGGAAAGCGGTGAAAGGTGAAAAATGCAGCTTGGCACAAGTAAAAGCCGATCTTTACGTGGATGCTTGTCCTTGTGTCTCAGGAATAGGTAATCAGTTCGCACTCAATTCGCATTCAAGCATAACGATTAATTAAATCCTTTTCATTACAGATTATTGTCCGCTTTCGACAGCGATTTGTACTAAATAACTTATTGTTTTATACTTGTTCACAAATAAATGTTTTACTTTAATTCGTTGCGTTTTTGACTTCATGCAGTTCGCGTTTCAACTCTTATTGTTTCGCATTTGCAAATCTAATTCTTCGTCATTAGTTCCGAATAATTTTTTGTTGTATTTATTATTATTTTTTAACTCACAAAATATGAAAATCATTTGAGAACAAATACAATAATGTATTTGAATGTAATGCGTGTTGTTTCGAGTGTTATTACCGATTTAAGAAATGGATTTTTTTAAACATTCAATTCACTTTTTGTTACATTTTGATTGCAAAAAGTGTTTCAACTTTATATTTGAATTCAGTACACTCTCGAAACTCATTTCGTTTTCACTTTCGGTTTCTCGGAAAGCGAAATTATCATCAAATTTCAAGTCACTTAAGTAACGAAAAAACTGGACGGTAATTGCTTCTGTGTTTAAAAATAACAGTGAATGAGCGATAAAATATGACTTTTATTGCACTAATTCTAATAAATATCACTTCTCAAAATCTGGTTTAAAACTTTGTTTTGCTTGTGAAAAAACTTTTCACTGCACTGTTGCCGTCTGTACGTAAAAATGAGTAAAGTGAATGGGAGGAGTGCTTGCTGTTCAGGCGCTGTATTTGTTGGCACACACTTCGTTGCGATTGCAAACACAGACTGTTTTTTATTAACAGAGTGAATTCAGCGAACAATTTTGCATTGTATTAAAGAGCAACTAGTTGAGTAACAAAATGGGCATCGAGAAACCGACTGTCAAATATACTCAGGTATGTGTTGGCAAATGCACATTCTCGCCTTTCGTTTTTCAACTGTAAACTCAAATTTCAACCCTTTCTGAATTATTTTGCAGTATGCAATATTTCTAGATTAGTGATTGAATTCCCGTGTAATAAAACTGTCCCATTTGGCATAATTTGTCTACTAGTGATAAGAAAGCTTCAAACTTCCCCAATTTCAGTTTCGGTGCAATATGGTTGCGCGTTATCAACATTCATTTTACGTTAGTATAATTAGCAGAGTCAAATTCTCCGAAACATCTGCCAATCAACTCTTTCATATCACGGAGATGTTAGAGAAAATTTAGAAATAAATCGTGGCTTTAACGAGAATCGGTACTCGATTTGATAAATTGTTTTAATGCATAATTGTTACGCAACAAAATTTATTTACAGTTAAATTGAATTCATCGATGAAATCAGAATTGATTCCCCAGAATTATCTTTAAGTATTAGGATTAAAGAGTCGTGGGAATCGACACATTTTATTCCGATTGCTGAGCTTCACGATTTAAACATTTAACATGCGCAACCTTCAAATTTTTTTATTGCATTTCTAACGAGAAAAGTAAATGAATAAAAAGTCGAAGGTTTTCTCGTCTGATCATTAAGATTAGTGACAGAACGACATTTTCTCTCCTCTACTTTAACAAGTTTAACATTCGTATTTTTATCACGCAAACATGATCCGCAAGCAAAATGCAAACTTACTTTTAGAAATACTTTCACACAAAAATGTTGAACTTGAATAATTCATTATACATCTGTAGATATTCATCAATAATGAATTCCGAAACTCTGTGAGTGGTAAAACATTCGCATCAATAAACCCTACAAATGGAGAAAAGATATGCGACGTGCAGGAAGGCGACGCGGCTGATATCGATGTAGCTGTGAAGGCTGCACGAGAAGCGTTCAAACTTGGGTCACCATGGAGAACGATGGATGCCAGTCAACGGGGTCGTTTATTGTACAAACTGGCTGATTTAATGGAAAGGGACCTCGATTATCTTTCAAGACTGGAAACTTTGGATAACGGAAAGCCAATTGTGGCTGCAAAGTTTGAAATTGAAGCTGCAATTACTCTGGTGCGTTATTACGCCGGTTACGCGGATAAGATTCATGGGAAGACAATTCCAATGGATGGTAATTTCTTTGCATTCACTCGTATTGAACCAGTTGGTGTTTGCGGACAAATCATTCCGTGGAATTATCCGTTGCCAATGATGATTTGGAAAATTGCACCTGCTCTTTGTTGCGGAAACACTGTTGTTTTGAAGCCTGCAGAACAAACACCACTCACTGCTCTCTATTGTGCTACTCTTATTAAGGAGGCTGGCTTCCCAGCGGGAGTGTTTAACTGTGTTCCTGGATATGGACCGACTGCCGGAGCTGCGTTAGTGCGACATCCAGATGTTGATAAGATTGCTTTTACCGGTAACTCAGGGTCAATGATTGTTTAATTTTAACGATTGTTGTGAATACAGGATCGACGGAAGTTGGTAAATTAGTTCAGAGCGAAGCAGGAAATTCAAATTTGAAAAGAGTAACTTTGGAGTTGGGAGGCAAAAGTCCCATCGTTATCTTTAACGATGCTGATCTCGATTTGGCTGCGGGAATCGCGCATGAATCGGTGTTTACTAATATGGGTCAATGTTGTTGTGCTGCAACTCGCACCTTTGTTCAAGAAGATATTTATGATGCTTTCGTCGCTAAAAGTCGAGAATTAGCAGCCGCACGAGTCGTTGGAGACCCATTTGATGAAAAAACAATCAACGGTCCTCAAGTGGACGAAACTCAATTCAATAAAATTTTAAATCTTATCGAATCCGGAAAAAGTGAAGGAGCAAAAGTTGAATTTGGAGGAGAACGAGTTGGAGACAAAGGCTATTTTGTTCGACCAACTGTATTTTCTGGTGTTACTGATGAAATGAGAATTGCAAAGGAAGAAATATTTGGACCTGTTCAACAGATTCTGAAATTTAAGACTATGGAAGAAGTCATTGAGAGAGCAAACAAGACTGCATACGGATTGGGTGCCGGAGTGGTTACGAAAGACTTTGACAAAGCGATGACTTTTATGCAAGGAGTGCAATCAGGAACAGTTTGGATTAACACTTACGATTCCCAGTTTGGTCCTCAAGTGCCATTTGGTGGGTACAAAATGTCTGGTGTTGGAAGAGAAAATGGAGAGGATGGACTTCATGGCTATTGTGAAATTAAAACTGTAAGTTTACACTTGATGTCGATTGTTTCAACGTTTAACTTTTGTAGGTTATTGCTGCAATTCCCCAAAAGAATTCTTAAAAGAAAATGAAGAGCTTTGATTCCGAGAGAAGCGTATTAAACACAAATGGTGATGTTCAAACTGTCAATACTTTAGCTTCTCTCTTTATACTAAATTTATTGTGTAACTTTGTTTCTATTACTAATTTTCTAATTCAACTGTAAACTAAAACAATATTTTTCGAGGTCTTGTTCAACCAGAAATGAATGGTGGATTCAGGAAAGAATATTATTTATTAAAATTGTATTCAGCGTACTTTGCATTTATTGATATGAACAATTATTCTGTTTTTCGAACAAATTTAAGCGTTGACTGAACCACAGCATTTGTAATCTTAGCCAAGAAATGCAAGTTCTGATCTGTCAATTGTACCATATTATCGCACGGTCTGTGATAACAGTTTCGTGCATTTCCACGCCATGGACCTGAAAGTTTACATTACTTAATCAATGTTGTAAATATTGGTGACAACCAACCGAAATCATGAAGTAGAACAGCTGGAAGTGTCTTATAATTCTTGTTCCATTTTTCACTGATCCAAAAAGATGCGTGATCACTCCTCATGAACGTTGAATAACGATGTTCGTGTTCAAAATCACGATAATTGTCTGCAATTGGTGACTTAAACACAATAATTTTGTAATCATCATCGCCACCGGCGGCAGATAGTTCGTCCCAAGTTTTTTCGAGAGTTGTAAAAAGATGTCTGTCGGCTTCTCGAGCCCAAACAGACACGAAGTCTCCTTTGTCTGAATTATTGTGTACCTTCTCAGTTGCTTCAGGACACATCTGCAATCACTTTATTTTAACACACCGTTCACAACATTGCATTACTAACCTCAATGAAGTCACTTGGAAGGGTTTGCTTGTTCGGTGCCGGTTCGTAAACCAAAACCATGTCGGTTATATAAGCACCAATAAAGGTTGCATTATATTTATTAAGTATTTTTGGAAGCAAATATTCCGAAATGAGAGCTGCGCTACCATCCAAACCCTTATAAACTCAAATTACATAAATTATAACTTTTTGACGATTAACGAACTTACAGATTCTTCCTGGTCAAAGAGAATGAAGTAAATTGTAGCTGACAGTTGACCTTTATACTTGGAAAGGATACGCGCTGCTTCAAGCACTGCGGTCGATCCAGATCCATTGTCATCAACACCAGGAGCGCGGTAAACGGTATCGTAGTGACCACCGATCACAAAAATTCGATCTCCTTTTTTACCATACTTATCGGAAGGAAGCACTGCAATCAAATTTTTGGCGTAGTATTCGCTGTAAGAACCGTTAATCCAGCCATGTTGAACGAACTTATGAACCTCTGTTTTCAAACCGAATGATTGGAACAGTTGAAGAACAGCTTTCCTAATCTCTTCTTTTGTTTCAATGTCGCTCTGATGTCTTTGTCGTTGAAATACATGTGACAATGTGTGATTTATCAGATTAATGTCGGCATGAGTTTCGTTGACACCTTCACTTGGTAAAAATGAACGTCCGAGACTTGGACTCACTTTTAGAACTTTACTCGAAAACTTTTTTGGTTTTCCAAACAAATTGTCTCTCATGTTTTTCATAAAATCTTCCTGATGATCATGCTGCGCCCCAGATTCAGCAATACTGATTTCTTCTGCATAATAAATTATTTATGTTAAGTGTTTTTAAACTTATATTTTAGTAATGAGGCAATGAACATTGGAATGGTTAGCAATAGAGATTATTCCGCAGTCGTACCTGTATCTCCTGATTTGGACACAACAATCGTTGGTTTATTCCGCTTTTTTGGAACAAGAGATGGCAAACTGTAATTAGTACACGAATATGTGTACACATCGTGACAAGGGTCTTCTACGTTGCTATCCGCATTTCTAAGCTCTATTAGAAAGAGTAAATGATACAACGTTGATGCGAGTATGTCTCTTACTGAGATGAGTACATGATGGACAGTTGTGTTCTTCGGAAACTTTGTT
>NCKV01001030.1:0-12204 GCA_003675905.2 Leptotrombidium deliense
GAATGAGTGCGAATTGGTGTAAAAGTGAACGAGAGCAGCAGCGAAAGTGGTGAATATTGAATAAAACAGTTGCGAACAAGAAGAAGAACGAAGAGGTGAAGTGAAGTGATTATGATGCGCTCGCCGAGCAGTGAATTTAATTTTTCTATTCTAGTTTAATTTCGTGTATAAAATTATATCTTATTTCGCGAGAACGTAATCGAAAGTAAGAAAAAATTGGTGCAAATTTTTGTTCATCGCTTTCTTAAGAAGAAGCAAAAGTTGTGCCACTTTTTGTGGACTGAAAGCGAAAAAGGCGAACAAAAAGAGAAATTGTATTCGAAAGAAACGTTAAACACAAACCGCTCGACAAAACTAATTCAATCAAATTTGTTCTTGCAGCCTTTTAATGTACTTTGGTGTATGTGTATTTTTTACTCCTTTCTCTCTCGCTCTTTCTTTCTCTGCAAACCTAATGTTGCGCGAATTTTTTCGCTACGCGTTCAACGCACTGTACCCGTTGCTGTGCACACAAATGCGGCACTCATTCAACATCCATATAACAAAATTGAGACCAGAAATCACTCTTTTTCTTCTCTTTTTTATATTTGCGAGCGAAACTGAAAACGGAAAGCGAAGCAAACAGCGACGAATTGCGCTCTCACAAATAAAGCGATTCAATCGTTTTTTAGCGCCTTTAAATTGAATGAAACACAAGTTGAGCGCAATTTTGTTGCCCTTCTTTCGGATATAATTCGTTATTCGACGTCCATTAAACGAGTAGCACTTTGTTATCCGCGCATCCATCGCCATGCGAATATTGTTTTCACGCTCTTCTAACGTCCATAACTCCATAATTCCACAATTTTTTCTTATTTCGTTCGATGTGCACACACACAAAAAAGATGAACGAATAACACAATCAAACGAATGAAAGAAGCAGCATCCATTGGCTGCTGCGATGCCGTTCAATGTGTGCTGCAGAAAACAGCAAAGATTAATGGCTGTACCGAACGAGTACAAAAGAGAGATGTATTCTTTTATTTTATATTCACATGATATTTGAAAAGACAAGTATTTATGGAAAATACGTTTTGCAAGCAAAATACAGTTCGACTTTAAAATTGAAAAATGCATTAACGCCTTTTGTATGCAACTTTGTAACTATGATTTTACACTCGTGTTTCCTTCATTTTTTATCATATATTTTGAAACATTACTTTTTGCGAAAAGGATGAGAGAGACACGTGCAAAGTGAAAGACTAAACGCAACCTTCTCCGAAATTGATGAGTGCCTCAAGAAAGATGTCTGCGAATGTTTCGTCATTGAAATCATGAAACATTTGTAGTGTTCATTAAGCATTCTCCGTTGATACCGAGAAAGCAAGAAAACGATAAACGAATGAAATGCGATGTATGAACCGACAACGAAGGAGTAGACAATTGCGGCTAATTTTAAAACTTTACAAGCGTTTGTGTTTCGAAACAAACGTTCATTAAATAGTGTAACTTGGTTGCTTGTGCGTTGTGTGTTTGTTTCATTTATTTGTGCACTAAATTTAGTAAACGCCGCATAAAGTACGCAAATTTCGCTTTCTTCAACACACAAATTACCGTTGGGCAAAGTGAAGAACGGTGCTCATCTTAAAGTATCTCTGTCAGCATTCATACATAAACAGTTTTTCTGTTTGCGGTTCCAACAATTATCGACGTCAAATATCGAAAGCTGCAGTTTTACACAAGTGATGAGTGCATCTCTTAAAAGAATTACTTTAATTAGCGAAAAAATAGTCGACGAAAACGGAAATGAAGGCGCAACCAGAAACAGAGAGCGATTAACTAATTTATTTGCAGCCTTAATTGACGCATTTCAGACAAAATCACATTATTTGTAAACGCTAGAAGTGCGATTCTAATGAGAACAATCGACATCACGCTTCTTTCACTGGAATGTGTGTCTCTTATCGAGAAACGTCAGTTTGACAGATAAAAGCCAATGTTTTTTATTGAATCAAAGTGTTGCAGTGAAGAGTGAATTCGGAAATATAAAAAATAGTACACATTTTCAGATGGAAAGATTGTCGGTTATTTTACTGTTCTTGACACAAGTTCACGAATAAAAGAGTGTGTTATTCAATATTTTGTTCGCATCGAATGTGTCAAAAAGTTTTGAGCATTGCTGAGAGTCGTAATTCTGCAATTTGTTGGAGTGTATTTATTCGCTTTGCACGGAGAATGCGAACATCACTTGATTTGTAAGCGAAACAAACGTCGCAAACACAACAAACAATGAGCGCTGCATCGCACACACATCGCAAACAGCAAAAAAGAACGGTTTGCAACAAAATGTAAGCCATTGTCTCACACTTCATGTTTAATCGCCTGCGAAACGTTTCATTCAATTTCAAGCGAAATTCATCTTTCGTTTAAAAGCGAAATGTCTCGTTTTCTGGGCACTTTTTTATTTTCTCATGTCAAAAACGGCACAGCAATCAGTTTGCATGCAAATGCAGTTACAAAAATAAAACATTACTCTCTGTCTTTACAATTGCCTTGTAAATGTTAACATTTATTTAATTGTGTTCACTTCGCGTACAATGACAAACACTGATAAACTGCATTCTTATTTCTTGTTGCCAATGTTGTTCGACGGACTCAGCTCAGCGTCTCAGTCTCCGCAACATCCGAAAATCCGCGATTGTTTCTCAATTAAACGTTCGTTTGGCATGTTTCGCGGTTTGCCCACGAAATGCAACCATTTTGCTTTCCTTTTTGCCTTTTCTTTTCTTAATTCGAAACCATTAGAAAACCAAACATTAAATCGTTCTTTTCTTTGTTACATTTCTCACAAAAAATGAAGTATAGCTTGTGAAACAACGGTCTTATTAGAACAGCAGCAGTGATATTAATTTTACTCGCTTTACTTTTTCTCCTTTTACTACTTTCTTGCAAAACACATTAAATATGGAAGATTAAATCGTAATTACGTTGCTGTTTTACAAAAAATTTAATACAAAAACATTTTCACCGAACAATTTCAGCTTGAATAACAAAAAGAGTAAAGTTGCACACTGCCATTGTGTACAATTGTAAAATTTTTCCATTCAATACACAATAAACGTGTGTATACTGTAATTTTGCGGTTAAATTGTCTGCGTTTACCTTAGTTACACAGCGTGTAACAATAAACAGCAGCAACGAATGGTAACCAGCTTAGTAATTATTTCTTTCGTTTATTGTTACTAAAAAATTTATTTCACTGTTTTCTTGTTCGTCGACGTTATTTAGAAATCAACACAAAGAAGATTTCGCCTTTTTTCGAAATTACATTGAAATACATTTCGTTGCGAGCAGCAAAGAAACAGTTTCTCCCTTTTTATACAATATAACTGTTATATAATATATAAGTTATATTTTCGGCAATGCTTTTGATGCACGCTTTTGTCGTCGAAATACATTACTGTTCAGAATTGTAGACGAATATTGCGTTTCACTTTTCTATTTTCGGCTTCTAAACACGAAAAATTTAAAATTCAATAAAAAATGTGTGCTCTCTGTTTCGTTTTCAAAACGCACATTGGAACCAAAGCACTTTTGGTTCACTTGTTACACTCTTCTTTGCACTCGAATTTTTTTGCAAAGTTTCCGTAAAAAGCGATTAAAATGAAGAAGAAAACTGTTATTCTGTGATCTTAGAGATTGCAAGCAGAAAAGCATCGTTTTATTCAAGAAAAGCGAATTTTTGTTACTCGACACTCGTGTTTTTCGTGCAAAGCTTTGTTAATCTTCTTAATTTCTGATGATACAAAATAGGCCAGTTTTACGAACTCCGAATTGCAGTTTGAGACTCAATTTAGCTTGCGAGCATCTTTTAATGTTGTCTGTTCAGTGTCTGTAACTTGAATGACGACCGTTTTTTGCTTTAGACTAGAACAAATGTTGTGAACAACACTTGTCTAACGTTTCCGTTGAAGTTGAACTGATTTTTTATCCGAGATGAGCAGAGATGTCTGTTCGTGATGCGAGTTAACAACGCGACTGTTAATTGAAGTGTAATTTTGTAATTACACACGAAATGAACACAGTAACGCAAGTGAGACGAGTACAAAGTTTCGAGTTAACTGCGATTGCGAGCGTTCATTACTTTCGCTACAAATTTTCTTGTTCGCTTTCAATTATTTATTTTTTTGTTCGCTTTTTCAACATCACTTTCGAAATGTGTTTCAAATATCAAAAAGTGTTTCTGAGCACAAGTTTTCGTTTGCGGAACACTTTCGACGAGAAACGCAAACATAAAATAGCAGAGATTTGAGAGCAAACAAAAACAGAAGAAACTCATGTATCCGAAAATCAAATGCAGCGAAAATTGCAATGCATGCGTTTGACAAACATTAAAACATTATATTCAATGTTTCACACCAATAATTAGAGCAAATCTACATTTCGCTTCTTTTTTCGACATTTTCGCTGTGAGCAATTGAAATGATTGCGTTCTTTAATCAGCAATCAGAATTCATTCGCATTCGCGTTCGATTGCAACAAAAATGGCGCTCGAATAATTCAAATGCAATTCTGGATGCGATGTGTGTTGCACTCAAAATCGCTTCTCGACGCTTTTTCTAATAGATGTTTTATTTATGAAAAGTTTTGCAGCGAAAGAGTAATTCACGCGAACACAACTTTTAATTCATAGTAGACTGTCGACTCAACCCTTTCGTGTGTTGCTGCATTAATTAGCGATTTATGTGTAATTAAAGGCAAAAAATAGCATTTTTAAATGATGAAGACGAATTGCATCGCTGAACCTCGCTCTCACCATTGTTTTCATCGCTTCAATCTCGTGTACAAGAAAATACGAAAAAAAGAAATAAAAATTTCTCGGCTGATTATAATAAACGGGGAGATGTGAAACTCATTTCATCGCGTTTTTAATTGCATTTTCAACGTGAGATGTGTGCCATTCATAATCGCTGGCATTTCGACACACATACAATATTAATGCTTATTTTATATGCAACCCTTTTTACTCGCAACACTCGCAAATTAATCACAAAAATTATGAAACGTGAAATGTGCGGTATTTGTGTACATACATGTCATTCTTCGGTGAATGATTATTAGTGTCGCACGAATCGCGAACTGTTCTCTGTTCAAATCGTTCGTCGTTTTGCAATTCATCTCGTTAAATTATTATTCTCTTAAACAAAACGCTTTAAATGGCGATTCAGTGAATTAATTCACTTTTCTTTAATACACTGCGAAAAAGTCTCTGGTAATGCTTATTCGCAAAACGTTTTCGTTTTCTTCGAACGCTGTTTGTTTGTGTTTGTGTTTGCAGTTCGTTCGAAAAGTTGTAATGAATTGAATGAAAGCGAAGAAATGATGAAGCCATCTAAATTGGATTTTATAGCCAATAGCTTATCGCTGATGTAACAAGCAGAGACACACTGCATTCTCATCTCATTTCTGTGCACTTTGTACGTCGAGCAATTGCGAGGGATCAGTGAATCAAAGTCGAATCGTTGTAAACTTTTATTATTAATTTCAAACGATTAACATGGCAACAAAATGAGATTAACTTTTCAATGTTCAAACGACGTGCTTCAAATACGATAAGAAGAGAAGAACACATTGTATTAAAGACACAAGTACTCTTTTGCCCTTTTTACGAAATTAGAACTTTGTTCGTTTTATTTCATGTCTCTCTTCATTCACAAAGACTGTTTCTGTTTATTAATAAAAAGCGTCCGGATTTCTTTCAAATTGAATTGAATGTTCTAGAAATAGGGTTAAATTTGTTGCTTACTTACACTGTTATTATGATCTCTTTGAAAGCTAAACGTCTCAAAGAAATTAGATTCACAGTCAGCTGCTGTGCGCAAAGTTTGAAGTTTAATTTAATTTACGCGAATATCAAAACAAAGGTATTCAATTGTGTCAACAATTTCGCAACGCTTTTGTTTCATAACTATTTTTTGTTTGCAAACTTTTCTTTCGAAACTCTTTGTCGACAAAACAAACTCTTTGCCTTCATTTTGTTAGGAGAAAGTTTGTCGAATAAAACAGTGTAATTGCAATGTTGTTGTGAACACTGTTTTGCTCGCCTATTGCTCGACGAAATGAAATTTTTAATAAATTTATTCACTGCTTAAAAAATGGACGCTGTTATTTTGCTTCATGCTTGCAAACTAGAATTTATTTTTTCAATAAATTTAAAAGGCAAAAAAGTTTCTTTACAATTTGCTTTCAATGCGATTGAAAATTTATTTTAAAATTTGTGCTATTATTGCGTCGTTAGCATAGAAATCAACGCATTGCAAACTTTTCTTATTATTTTTCGCGAAATATGAAATATTATTTCGTCCATGTATAATTAAATTTCACAGAATATATACTGTTATTTAGTTTTTCTCAGTCTGCGAACCGATATGAAATATTTCGTGAAATAAAATGTGTGCGCGTTCAACACAATTGAATTAAATTTTCTAAATTATTGCATTCATTCGTCGAGAAATTGAATTAATAATTGAGAAACAATAATTTCTGGCCAAAATTGTTGAACCTCTGTTCGCGAAAGGGTTGAAAAAGAGCATTGCATTAAATATTAATAAGTCTCGGAAAAAACATCATTGAAATGTCGTTGTTTTGCAGACATCGCCTTTTATTCTCGGAAAAACCTGATTTTCTGTTATTCTGTTATTCTTTGTCTCATGCTAGTATGTGCTCTCTGTGCTCTGTTCTGTTCTCAGTGATTCCAGAGACGTTTTTTGTTGTTGCGCTCGATGTTCAGACTACAAATCGTATTCGAATTTAACGCCTACGTTTACGTTACACAATTTCACCTGTTTTCGCTGTGATTGCAGCAAAAAAGCAGTAATACGTGAAAGTATTCATTTATATTCTCATTAAATGTTCAACGCAGACACACAAATTACTGAAATGTGTGTTGTGTTTGCCTCGCAACAAAACGTTAAATTGATTGTATAAGCAACGGCCATTATTCGTTTTGTCGCATTTCACCCAAAATGAATGTTTCATTGTCTTTCACTTCTGTTCTCAGTAAACATTTTTGAATTCATTGCTTGTCTGCTGCATTGTTTGTTGTTGTTTTCGGTGTTGTATTTGATTACCGAAACTAAACAAAGTAACAATCAAGTGGAAGTTTGAAACGAATTTAGTCTCAAATTTAGGTTAATTGCAGTGATCAATCATCTGTTTTGCAAACAATTTTTACGCTTCCGTATATTCGCTTGAAAGACAAGCAATTGTGAAATGCAACGTTTAATATTTCGCGAATAAGAAAGGCCAAGTTAAAAGGTTAAACGTAAAATGTATTCAAAGTGTATCGCGATAGTTGACACTTTTGTGACACTTTTTTGATGTAAGAAAGCGATTATTTATTCTAGATGCTTTTGTGTAACGATGGGTCAACAGATCGTTTATTCAGCAACATTTTTGCTGCCGTTACGTTTACAAACGCACACAACAGTTACAATACGCATTCTGTACAATGATATGTATGTATACGACTGGTATATACATGTGCCTTTTGTGTCGACAAATGTTCATTCAGTGGCGACCGTTTCGAGATCGCTATTCTTAAACACATTTCATATTTCTCGTCTTATGTTCACAACAACAGTTAAATATTCGTACATCACTTTTAATGCGGTGACATTTGTGATGAACATAAATTTTGCATCTATTTTCGTTCAACTTGATATAACAAATGAACCTTAAACCACTGTTTTCAGTAATAATCTCGGCGACTGTTGTTATTAATAAAACTTACTCGCTTTCATTTCAGCTAGCAAACAAACAATAAGCTCGTTTTTTATTTATTATTCTTTTCAATATTTAGCGAATCATGTAAACATTACACAACGTTGGCAATGTACTTCTATAATCAACTTTTAAATATTAAAATGCAGCTTATTTAAATAAACGCAACAGTCTCGTTAAATAGCGATTAAAAAATTACTCAAATTTTTGCTGTTATTTATGATATTTCACGAATGCCAACAACTAGATTGCAAAGAATAAACATGGCTGACTTTCAATGGTCCACTGTTATTCGCTTATCATTGCGAATATTTCTTTAATATTTGATTGCAAATTAAGCTGAAACGATTTTGTTAAATAATTCACAATTATATCTGCAATATTTAATGTTTTGCAAACATTTGCTTAACATTTACAATTTCGTTCTTTGCAAACAAATCGCGATTCGAGTGCTTTTGTAAATGAAATTTGAATAATTAAAATTTACGTATCTCGAACACGAAGCGAGTTACGAAATTAGTTATTATTTCATATTCGAAGCGTGAAAGTGTCACTTTTGTGAGCAACTCGTTAAAAAGTGAAATGCAAACGAATATTAAAATTTTGCAAACTGTTCAAACAATTTATGAAAACTGCATTTCAATTGCGTTTCGCGTTTGTTTGTTGTATTCGTTTGCGACTTTCAAAGTGCGTTCAAGCTTTTCTGTTCGTTCGTCTATTTGTTTTTGTGCTCGCAATGCAAACGATGCCTGTTTGCAGACGCGAATCGCAATTGCAACGCTTGCGTTTGGAAATTATTATTTCTTCAAGGAAACACGATTAAAATAATGTTAATTTGATTCTGCGATATTATTTGTTTGACGCAAACAATGCGTGAAGCAAAAAACAGTGAAACACAAATCACGCAAAACACAGCCAGTGATTACGAGCAACGAAACGAATGCATCGAACAAATTTGGACGAATATTAACACTGACAATAATAAAAGTGAGAATCGCAATGCATCGCTATCAGCATACACAACATGCAGTTATAAAGTGCATTAACTTGTGTGGCTAGCAATGCGTTATTCGCTGTGTATATTGAACGGTCACTGAAATGAAGTGAGAGGATGCAAAAAGCGTGATGCATATACAGAACAACACATCATTGCAATTAACGTTAGTTCGCGTTTATTCGTGCACTTCTTGCGAACTGTTCGAGTAGCGAACCATTTGCACAGCGATTCTTTGGTTTGCAACGTTTGCTGTGTAAATGAAATCATCGCAGTTATAACGACACCGAAAACTTGACATTACTATTACTTGACTGTTTATTGCTGTGCAGTTCGGTGTGAATTCGATCGGTGTTCACTAATAAAGAAACGTAAACAAAATTTCGTGTTTACTAAACACGAGGCAAACATAGTTTTGAATGCAAAGTACGTTTCTGGAAGTCATTCATGCATTGAAAATATAGATCGCACAATAAATGAATATCAGTTTGTTGAATTGTAATCTCATCGAGCGAATGCAATGCAGTCGAAAAAAAGCAATCAAAATATTGGCGATTGCTTTTCAGATTGAATAGCAAAAACTTGAGCACTTTTTGTACCGAACATTTGTGGACATATAAACACACGAAATTCAGCGACACGAGAACACTACTCGAATTGACGGCTGCACTTTTTATATTGCATTGTTTCTCTCACTTTTTTCACGTCGGAAATGCATTCGTGTTGAAAAACATTTATTTTCGAGAGTCTATTATTGTATGGCAAAGCAATTGGCTCGTCGATCGCAACTTATTTCGATTCGCGATTCAATTTCAATCGCAATTATTCACAATTGCTTCGAGAACAGTGATCTATTCGCATCGTCGGTCTTGTGACTTTTCACTTTTCGTTAACTTTTTTCGTGTCGCTTTCCGAATGAATGCTTGCAATTATTAACCCAATTTTTGCAACGCTAGTTTCTTACTGCATACAATCATCTCTTCTTTTCGTTGCTCGAAACACTTACTTTTGAGCATCAAAAGAAATGCATGTAATCTACATATATGCATTTTTGCTGTGTTTTTATTTCTCGAAACATGCAATGTTTCGAAAGCGATGCGAGTTATAATCTGGGTTAAAGATCGTATTTCTCAATGTTCAATATAAAAAACGTATACTTCGAAATATTGAGTCTTAACGCGAATGAAACTCGATTCATGCGAACAAGAAAAGCAATACAAAGCAATGGATGTTACATTTTTGAATATAGTGTACATGTACATGTATATACGTATGTATTGTATATATGTGCATTCCATTCGCAAACTGCCGCTTATAACACGCATCCAAAAAATGGGTGAATAGTGCTCGCTTTTCTCGTTTGCTCGCTGTCATTTCTGCAAATTTGAATCGATTTAAACATAAGCATCGCTTTCCATAGATCATCTGTACGCGTTTTGTTGTGCAATACGCGTTTGTGATTGAAAAAAATAGTCTCCTCAAGGAATATATGTTGCAAAGATGAGATTTGAAAAAGTAGTGAGCAATGATGAAAACGAGTGATCATTTCTGTTCACGATTTTTGTGATTTTTGTTTCTTATTTTTGTGTCCGCGAAACAAACACAAAATGAGAAAAAGAAAAGAGTTGCAAAAGCAGTTTTCGCGACGGAAAATCGACGAAAAGTAATCGCCACACAGCAAACAGTTATTCAACGGCTGCGATTTTTGTTGTGTGTGTGTGTGTTTGTTGTGAGAAGCAATGTTTTTGTTACGAGAAAGCAAAGGCTATTCGTTTCGTTTAAAAGGCCACATTGAATGGTCGCGAAACATTTTGCAATTCGACTGTTCATCGCCAAACACATAATCGAAACACTGCGAATGCGACACACAAAACAGTTGCACTTAAATAAAGTGCTGAACGACGATAACTGTAACAGAATAGAATAGTACTCGAGCAACTAATAGCTCATTACTGTTTCGAGACCAGTGTGTGTGTATGTGCGTTGCTGGTGAACTTTGTGTCTGCAACACAGCAACGAATGTGTTGCGGAAAATGGGCTTCAATTAACGAACCAACAGAAGCAAGTCAAAATTTGCACTGCTTATTCGGTTGTGCCGCGAATATCCGCCAAATGATCGAACATCGCGTGAAAAGGTCACAGTTAGGAGCATCGTTATAATTTTGCTCTGTGTGTGTCGTTTCTGCCAGTGTTGCGTAACTTTTATAACGAACGCACATTGTTCGTCGTATGCATTGTAAATTGATTTGCGAAACGCAACAAACAATTCGTGTGCCAACTTTATGTGTGTGCCATGGCTAAAAGTAGAATATAAGAGTGCAAGAAAGAGAGGTCTTTATAAAACAGAGTGCACAGAAAGTATAATTTACGCGAAATATTTCAATTTTGTCACATCATTTCACATAGTTTGCACTTCGTTTTTTATGTTACATTTAATTGCGTTTTGCATCGAATCGCAATTGAATGCATCCATTTAAATGCCTCGAAATAAAGTTGTTATTGTCGCACATTGTTCATTGTTTATTGGCTATCCGTTTGTTTTTCTCTGTTGGCAGTCAAAAATAAGTACGAAATAAAAAATTGAGATAAATATTCATTGTTGGCTGAAAAGCGTTATTTGAAAGCAGCACAAAGTTATAAAATGCATTCGACAAACAACAAATATCGAATGTGAAAATGTTTTCCAGTTCACTTTGAGTTCACTATTTTTCACGCACTCTTTTCTTTCAACGCAACTTTTTGCTTCTTTTTAAAAAAGTTGCTTTCTTAAATAAAATGAAATACAGAAGAGAAGAGAAGAGAGCAGCGAAACTGTTCGTTCTTCTCAACTTGCAATTCATCGATAATTCATTTTTCAAACTGATATCGACGTTCGCAGTGAATTCGTGTCCAAAAAAGTTCATATTTTCTGCTGTTTCTGTGCACTTTCTTTTCTTATTTCGCAACCAATTTAATTGATCGCTTTTCAAAGCACACACAAATTTGCTTTTGAAAACGTTTGCGAACAAAGAAGTTTCGAAAAAAATGCTCACTTTTTGTATACTAAAAATAGTATGTAAAAAATGCGCCAGTTGCGTATCCACCACATTCATTCATCGAATTCATGAGTTCGAAACGAATGTTTGCTGCAAATAAATGAATCGCAATGAATGCTCTCTGAAACAGGGCTTCATTCGCAAATCTCCAACAAACGGATTTAAATCTCCAATTTTTTATATTCCATATTTTTCATTGCAAAAAGAATTTATTTCACATCGCATCCATTTGAACGTCGTTATATTCGCAGCCTTTTGAAAGCATTTCATATATTTCGCAAAAAGCGAATTGCGAACGAAGCCATTTCAATTGAAACCCATTTTAAAACCTACTCTTCACCAGTCGAGTGATTCTGTGTTCTAATTTAGTTGCGCTGTTAATCGAGTTCACAACATTCGCACTGTTCTTCGTTT
>NCKV01001031.1:0-12203 GCA_003675905.2 Leptotrombidium deliense
ACGAAACGAAAACGTGACTGTTGTGAATAAAATATATTCAGATTCATTTTGATGCACAATTATGTACATCTATAATTAAAAGTAAGGTTGAAGTTGAATTAATCACGAGTGAAGTCTATGAAATTAAGACTCGTTTGAATTTCGTATTCGACCTTACTGACATGTGAACGTTTAATGCGCTCAATTTTTCACTGATTTCCATGAAACATCCTACGATCGATTTTTAGACACTTCATTGCACTCACTGCGAAAGTTAACGACTTTTCACGAAATATTATTCGGCTTTCAATTTCAAGGAAAGTTATAATGAAAAAAATACCATTTTTCTTTCGATTAATATTCAGCTTTAATGTGTGTCACCTGCTGTTATATTGATTAAAGCATAATTTGAATAAGAAATTAAAAACAGTAAATTATATTATTCACACAATAAAGACATTGAATAGAAACAATTAAAAACTATTTTTCTTCTTTCAGTGCCGACGAGTTAGTTATATAAATGTATGCGAATGCAAATGTTTCAACACTTCGATCGCGATGGCGATCAGATTTACATTTCTCAGAAACTGCGTTCTTTTACTCACTTTACTAATCACTGAAATAGTGACACAAGAAACTGAAGGCAGTACTAGAAGTTTCGGTCTTAATATTCCGTAAGTTGTTAAGAATTTCTATTTCTCAACTTTCTCTTATCAGTGCACTTGACTCAATGTTTTTCTTTCGAAAAGCTATTTATTCGCAGTAAATGTGAACCGACTTCCGAACGGATATCTCAGCGGTTTCAATGTCGACACGCTCTCCGGTCTAGTGCGATTCGGTTTCAATGCTGACCCAAAACCGAACGCGATTGGCGAGACTGGTATCTTCGCGTCTATTCTAGGAGTGAGATTAATTTAATGCAAAAAGAACAAAGATGTAATGAAACGTGATACGCCATGTAAATGAATGTTTGCGAAAAGTGATTGCGAAAGTAAAGTTAAGGAGAAGCAGAAGAGACATCATTAGCAAAACTAATTAATAGGCAATGAACACAGTGTTCATTGAAGACATTCAATGCTTGTTATTTATGTACTCTTTTCACAAGTGATCTGCGAACGAATGAAGACATCGTTAAAATCAGCAATAAATAATAAATACGTGTTTACTTGTATTCCGATTTTTTTGCTTCTTTTTTATTTTCATAATTCACTTCTCATATTGCTTTGCATAATAAAACAGAATAATCGAACAGTAATTATAAACGTAATAATGAATAATACGTATGTTGTGTGTTGCTGTGTTCGTGAAATGATAACTAAATTTATAATTAATAAAGAGAATTGAATTGAAAGGAAAATGTTTACAACAAAAAGTAATTACGACCACAGTTTATCTTATCTGTCATTTTATACAATACTTGAACGCAGTTAAAAAATAGCAGATTATATATTCGAAGGAAAACAGAGAGTCAGTCGTTTTCATTCAGTCAACTTACAAAAATGATTGCTAAGAAAGCGAAATAAAGAGAGACTCGGGGAAGACTTCATCGAGAATCAAATAAATTAAATTAAAAGAGTCAATAATTCGTTAAATAAAAGTATAATTAGAAATGTTCGGCGTTTGTTTAGTTCAACAAATTCATTCCATGCACTCAATAATCACAATTTGTTTGTTCATTTTCGCAAGTTTAAAAACACAACTTTGAAACAAAAAAGGGGTTAATTTGAAGACGGCATTAAACAAGCATCAATTAATTTTAGATACTGTCTTTTATCCTTAATTTGGCATTTATCACCACTGTTTATGGCAAAATACAAATCACGTGTCGTTTGTATTCACAATTAAAAGCATTGATTTTGTGATCGCTTTGATAACGCTTTCGTTAGCATCAAAAAACACATAATGTATAACAAAGTTCGCAGTCTTGCAGTTCGCTGTTAGTTGTCGAATTAATTCAAAAAACGCTGTCAGCTTCACGCGTGATACGGGATCACGTACGTCGCTGGAAAGTAGCCTTTTCTATTGCCTATCTCGCCTTCCCACCAATTCGAATCGGACCGGTCCACAACGGTTATTATATCGCCTCGTCTGAACTCAAGCTCTCCTTGTTCCTGTGGCATGAAGTCGTACATCGCTTGCACCAAATACTGAGAAGAGGGACAACATACGAACATTAAATTGCGTGCGTCAAACGAAACGACGTAAATCACGAGTAAATTGAATTTAATTTAACGTGAACAAAAATAGCAAAAAGCGCATGACACACCTCTTCCGGCTGCATATCGGTCAATTTAATGTCCTGAGAACGCGATACGGAAGCAGACCTATGATATTCGACCAATTCATTCAACGAGTTAAACTTAACGACCCAAAGAAAAAATTTGCCTGTTGTGTCTCGTAGTACTTTGAAATGCTGTACTCCGTCACCGCATCTGTTCAGTATGGAAATTACTGCTCATTAAAATACTCGGGCACGTTTCGCGTTTTAGTGTTTTGACAGAAAAACAGAAGGTTAAACTTTTCACATTCGATTCGCCGACTGTTTGACAGTAGAAATGTGCGAAAATAGAAGCCAAGTTTCGTGACTTGAAAGTGTAATACTAAATTTGGACATACTTGACAGACAACGAAAAGTCTCCCGGCGAGCTTTCGCTAACTCTAATTAAAAATGCGCCTTCGTGTTTGTTCAGCAACAGCTTTTCGGCGTCTGCTCTTGTGATGCGTCCGTAGTACCAACTGTCAAATGAAAAGGTAACATTGAGAATAAAGAACACAGCGCAAACAAGCAAACACTTTAGACATACTCATGTCTTTTCATATCTATATAATTACTGGGGATAAGGCCTTCTTTTGAGTCCAATTCGGCTCTATACCAATTAATGTCGTCTTCCATATTTAGCACTTTTAACACATCTCCTTTTCGAAAACTCAGCTCGTCTTCGGCGGTCGCGTTAAAGTCGTGTTTCGCGGTCGCTTCCATTGTCCTTAACTGTTAAACACAATATCAACTCTATTTACTTCTCCACAAAATAAAATGTTTACAGAGGTTCTTCGTTAACAACGGCAGGCTTTCTGCGTGCGCTTACTTCTTACAATAAACATGCGTGATGTGAACCATTTTACTGGCCTTTTTAATGGAAACTGTTTCACAATTGGTTACTTTGAAGTACAAATGGCGGGTGTAGGGAATTTACTCAAATTATCAACGTTGTTCACGTTTTAGTCATAGGACGAAATATTCACGAAAATTGCGAAAAAAATTTGATGAATTATCGAGAAACTCTGTAACATTCAGTTGTTATTGTCACTGTTATCTAAAAAAAGCTACCGTCACCTGTTTTCAATGACATTGAAGTGCTTTTGAACAGTGTACCCTGCAATTATGAAATCAGTCCCCAATGCATTGTACAGCAAAAGGTGAAACTATTGACAAACTCGTCTTTTGCTGTAAAAAAGTTAACAATTGAATGTATTTCGACACCAAGTTTCTCCACATTAACGAAAAAGTGCTTTTTATCAACCGCACATTGTTATTATTACTTAATTTGGCGAGTGTAGTTTGTTTCAAAGAAAAGTACAACTTTATTCGAAGTGTTTACCTTAAAAAACAAATGCAGACGTTTGTCTCCAATTGTCTGCATTAATTGCACAAAGAGTCGAATAACAGGAGCTTACAACATTGTACGAGTAATTAACGAACAACAACATTTGCGTTGCTTGTTGAGAATGAAATCGAGTCTACTTCCCAATGAATTCTAAGAAGCGGTGAATGATGTGGGTCTGTGTGACCACACAAGTCGTTGAAAACAAATGTGATTTTCGCAGCGATAGCGATCAATTTGAGTTCACCACATTCCATAAAGATTCAAGTGTATAACCATCTTTGATTTTTTCGATTGCCAAACCGAGTTGAGGACAGTATTCGATTTGTCCATCTTTTTCAATGGAAGTGCAGTCATCTGCCAGATATGCCGCCAAAACGTCAGCATTTGCCTCTTTCGTTTCCTCGACAAAATCATTTTGATCGATGGGCGCAATAATTGAGTCCTGATTATATTCCAAAGCGTAGTCACAATATTTTTGCATTTCGCTGTCGACGCTCAGAAATGATTCTACGCCCAAATTTGGACTGCTGGTGTGTACATTGTAAAGGTTAATTAACTCATTGTATGTGGCGTACAGTCTGTCGACCGGATCCATGCGAAAACCTAAAACATAGCCTCCTGTCGCTTCACTCGACTCGACCACCAAAGCGATGCCGAATTTGCTCTCTCTTATTCGAATGCAATTTATTTGAATGTAAGGCAAACTGAGGTTAAATAATTCGTTCATATTCGCGTACCACACAATACGCACATTTGTGATATGCATCGTTCCCAGATTTCCCTGATCCGACGACAAGTTCCAAACACCATTAATTCGATTGTATATTTGCTCCGAAGGCAATATTTTTAATTGCTTTCCTTGCATCGTTACGACAGTGGAACGCAATTTCAAATCACGAAACGGTTTCGTACACGAATACGCGCGACAAACACGACTTAATATTTGCGTCATTTGTAGTCCTAACATTTGATCGTTTATTGTTCCATCTTTGTCGAAGTAACTGAATATAAATTCGTATCGAGTGCCTCCAATTTTGGTCATTATGTGCATAGCGTCATATTTTCCACGCAATTTATTGTGCATAGAACGATTCGTGACACTTGTGATGCAATTAAATCCGATTGTTAAATTAATGCGCGGCTTCGTTTTTGATTGCCAAATTAAGCGTAAAGAAGTGATTGTTAATTTGCCTTCGTCTCCGCTGTTGCCTTTCATATCTTCCACTTTGTCGAACACTTTTATCACTCGTTCTCCTTTTCGAAACTGAAGTTCTTTCAACGACGCGTCGAACTTCAAATCCCGGTCTTGCCATAATGGTTCACTTTTAATTGTTTCCGATTGATTCTTTGCTTGTGTGTTTGAAGACATTTTTCCAGTAAAATGTTAAAAACTCACAAATGCGTTGAATTGAAAACATTAAACTTTATAGCAACAATGTTGTTAGCAACGGTTACATTTGTTTTTTTCTTCTTTTGTTGATTTTATCAACAACTAACTATAAAAGTCACAACAAATTATACTTAAATTTACATAAATACTTTTTTAATTTAATACAATGTTGATAATTTTAGAGATAATACTCTACTCTTGTCTACGGACGAGTTCTCGGCTTAAAGGATGTAAACAAAGTGTAAATACTGGGAATATTAAAGAGAAGCGTAAAGATAAGCGAATCTCGAATTTTGTAGAATCCAAGTAACGTTAAATTCACCTTTTGCTTCAAAAATCCGCAATCCTTCAATTCTCTGAACTGTGGACAAAAAGATAAATAAAACCAATTAAACTTTTAGTAAAAACCATATTCAGCAAGCAAACAACTCATTCATAAGCACGAATCACACATTTATGGGAAAGACCGACAAACTGTGTAAACAATCACATTTCCCACATTACACAATGTAAATGAAATCTTTTCGCTTTTTTCACCGAAGCAATTTTATTGTAAAAATAGGTGATAAATCGAAAAAGTTCTAAAAACGGAATATCTCCATAACAAAATGTTTCGTGTATAAAAATTTAAAACAATCACCCGGGAGAGATTTGGACGGTGAATAAAAGGCACGCGTTTGTTACGCGTGTCAAACGAATCGGAAAGACTGAGATTTTTTTTAGATCAACATTCGATACTTTCGGAGTCATTTTCACTTCACAATTTCGATGTCATTGCTATGCTGGCCTCTTGTGGAATATCAGGCTTGTTTTCAGTGAATTCAGTATACCACTTTGGTCTTTCAAACGATCCTTTATTATGGCTTAAAGCGTCGTAAATATGTTCGTATATTTTGCCATCTGAATATCCGAGACAAGAGTTGAGAATGAAATCCGGTGGTGCAAATACGTCGACTAAAGTGACAGCATTATTCTTCAACTGTGAACACAGTGTCAGAATCGATTCGCGAACAGCCATAACGGGATCAAAAGATACACTATCGAAATATCGCGCTTCGAATAGTGTTGTCATATGTTTCTCGAACGACCAAAGAGCGTACAGAAGTCCCAATTGGGACAAAACCTTTCTCATTTCGTTCGGCATATCTTCATTCAAAACAAATCTATTGAAACGCTCGATCGCATCACACTCGAAGAAAGCAATTGATAATGATCGCAAATAATAGACTTGAGTTCGGTTACGAGCGACAAACAAATCGTTGTTTGCATCTTGTAATTGCCGCTTTAATTTCTGTGAGCTGTGCTTTAACAACCAACAAACTAAGAATTGGTAAGCTTCAACAATGTTGTTGATATCATTGACATCGTTTTTCATTCGACGTTTTAGAATATTTTCGATATTATCCAAGTAATCAACCGACGCAAATGGCGAACTAATTGGAACACCATCTTCGAGTTTCGCATGATATATTTTTATCAAATAATTGCTTGTTTGCTGAAGCAAAACGTTGTTGTCTCCTTCGTATGTATTGTTCGCGTCGTGGTCGTCACGTAATTCACCGAACCGAGAAGCCTTTAAATATCCGTGGCCACCGCAAGCTTCACGCGATTCTTGAATCGCGTCTCTCGCTATCCAACCCGTAATCGCTTTTCCACACGATGAAAGACAATGAATCTCAGCGCCCATTCCACTCTGTTCGGGTGCCATTCCTCCGTAGGCAACAGAGATAAAAAAATTTATGTAGTCCTTGAAAAACGAGGAAGAAAAGTTGTAAAAAACATAGGCTGCCGCAATGTATGGCATTAATCGCCATTGTTGTGTTTGGTAGTCTAATACAGGCCATTCTTGCTCATCTGGCGGTCCAAATTGTTTCCGAATCGCAGAATAACGAACAGCGATCGTGATAGCAGTTTGCATATTTGTGTAACTATTCATGATGATTGACACTCTGCCCAATGATAAAATTCCAAGCGTAACTCCATTATTTTTATCTTTATTCTTAATAGCAGTCGTATATTTACCATCTGCACTAACGTCTGCATGTCTATTCATTAGTGCTTCTTTTTTAACACGGTAATTATTAAATTGCATAAAGCCATTATCAATTCCATTCAATCCGATTTTTGGTCCCATATCACCAACAGTAACGTTCGTAAAAGGAAGTAATGTGTTCGGATCTCGAACAGGAACGAGAAATGAATGTAGTCCGTGACACTGTCCATCGGGAGTGTACAATTGAGCGAAGACAACAGCGTGAGTGGCCATTTGCCCTAAATTGCCGGACCACACTTTGGTCGCTTCCAAATCAGGAGTATTTAAAACGAACTCTTGCGTCTTAGGATCAAAAGTAGCAGTTGTTCGCATTCCTTTTGAATTCGAGCCGTGAGCCATTTCAGTTAAACTGATGCAACCTAATGCTTTGAAATGTTTCACATCATCCATGAACTTATTCTGTTTCGACGAGCCTCCACTGCGAGCGTTTCCAATAAAATATTCGTAACTTAAAAACTTTTTCACACATAGAGACCAATCAAATTGACCAGTACACTGACCCAGTGCGGGAGCCAGGTTCGGATTACGGATAAATGATTCTTCGTTTACAAAACTGTACTCAATTAATCGTTTCATTCTTAAAAAGGCCAACTTTCTCTCCTCGTCTCTTTCCAATTCATCCCAAGGGTTTCGCATAAATAGTGGATCTTTTTCCAATGTTGAGAACACTTTCAATTTAAAACGAACAATGTCTTCGCCTTCAAGCAACACTCTCATTTGCTTCCAATTGAATGTCCCTTTCTTTCTCCATTCATCCAACGGACCAGCAGGCCAGTCGGGAATGTAGTCGAATTCGTTATTCAGTCGAGATTCGGTCGACATCGCCATCACTTTGAGAACGCGAATGAAAAGTCAAAACACTTTCGAGTGATTTTAAACAAAAGAAGAAGAGGCACTCGAAGAGCACAACAAAAAATTGCGTTTCAAGAGGAGTATATGATAAAAAGATTGCAAAAAAGCAAACAAAATAAAAAAGAGGTGCGCTTCAAAATGTGAACTTTAAAAGTAGAATTTAAAAAGTGAACGATAAAAGAACAAAAACACAACAATGAATGTAAACGATATGACAACGAAAATCGGAGTGGATTCAGTTTACAAAAGTAATGTTAAGCAATGAACAGCTTAACGACAATAATGGTTATTACTCCAGAAACGCAACGAGTAACTCGAGTAACGATAACCTAATTTTCGGCTCGCGGTTTGCACTCTCAATTAAAGGCGATTCCGATTTCTTCAATTCTTCGAAAAACGAAAGCGAATGAATAAATGTCAAGCAAAAAGGCGAATAATGTTCGTTAAAAAGTTGTGTGAACAAAACACAACACGAAATAAAAGTGAAACGAACGATGCACGCCTAACGTACAACAGCGTTAATAAAATTTGTATGAAACTTGAGGCAAACAAGTAACAACTGCAATGAAAGGCAGCAGGCAACTAGTGTCTCGTCGAGCGATTATCATTCGATTGAAACAGCAAAACCGAAACGGAGAAAATAAGTTGCGATTCGCGTTCATTCGACCAGGAAACAAGTCAATTCGAGTGTTAATACGTTTAAACAACATTAAATTACGCTGAAAGTAAACGGCGACATCTTTCGCATCAAGGTTTCGGGTGAATAGTGCATGTTAAAAACTAAAGTTACGCAATTATTCGAGTTATGTGTACGTGTGCGTATGTGTGTGTGTATAGAGTGCACTCGATTCCAGACAACCACTTTCACTCATATTGCATTCAGGCTACACTTTTACTTTCTTTTTTCATTCTGTTTCTGTTTCACGCTTTTCGAGTTTTTTTCCTTTGAAAAGTGAATACGCTGTTCTCAATAATAAGTGAGCTGCAAATTAAAACTCAATTTAGGAACAATAATAATTTTTCAACTTTTACTGCAATTTCAGTCGTAAACTTCCTCTAATCTTAAAATGTAAACAACTCTTAATGAGTAGTGTACCACAAATTTCCTTGTCAACTCTTTCACTCTTTTTAAAATGAAAGCAAGAAAAAAAATTGAAAAAGTCACCGCAACTATGTTTCGTACACGTTTCATTGCCAAGAGGTACTAAAGTATTTAGTGCCTCGTTCGCTTTCCTCTTCGTATCGAAGGTTATATAATTGCTTATTTTAATTATATAAAATTTTCCAATCGTACTTTCCTCGCTTCCAACACACTTACATGTATAACTTACAAAACTTGTTAATAAATGATATAAAAAATGTTACCTTTTCGTGAAAGTCACTGCCGATTTGATCTTTGGCGACGACTGAGTTCAGATAATCCTTGAACAATTCCGCTGTACGTCTACTTTCATTACTGACATCTGAAGCTGTCTTCACAACGAAAATGAACATAAATATTGCCATGAACAGAACGCATAGTGCGATCAGCCAAACTGCATTATTCTTCCTCAAGAATTCGATCGCATATTCGGCACTTATTACAATCGCCATTGTAAACGTGACGACATGACCAAACATAATATAGCTGTATTTCTTGTCCAATTTCTCGGTTCCTTCAACAAAGTGATCGAAGAACGTCTTCACGATCAAAAGATGATCGATTGTCGGTATCACAGATTCTTGTTTCAAACGCTTCACATATTTGTTTAGCGAATTAAAGTAACAATGAAACGCAGTACATTCGACTGTGTATTCCACCATAAAAATAGATAGAGAAATAGACCAGACAACTTGTAATAAATATTTCAACAAATTGTAAGTTTCGCGTCCGAAGAACAATTTAACAGCGATTAGATATTGAGATGCGAAGACGGTTAGAATTAAGATAAGAATTTTACGTCTCACAGAATGTCTGAATTCAGGATAAACTGTATTCGTCTCCGAATTATGACTACTACTCGCTGTCTGTATCACTGGAAGACTGTTTATGTAATCTTTTGTATTCCAAAAGCGTTTCCCAAAGGAGTAATAAAAGTGAAATGCGAAAAGAAATGTTGCGTTCGCAGACCAGGAAAACAACGATAAAAAGTACTCATTTTTCACAGACCACAGTTTAGCGAACGAAAAGTTGGCCAACAAATAATAGCTGCTAACCAGAAAGTAGTAGTGACTGTACACCAGCGACGCTGTTAATACTAGGCTTAACAGCTCCAGACGCAAATTGACCATTTCTTAGTCTTTAATCTGTGCAATGTTTTCAATAATCAACGAAGCCTCACATTAATGTTGACAGCACAAATGTTCAACTTGAGTAATAATCACGTTTATAGCTTAAATTGTTAAATTCAAATAAGCTTAAAACGATTATTCGACGTTCGTGCTTAAAACCAAAACAACGCCGCAATTCAATGACGCAATTTTGACATTTAACATTCTATTCTTGTCTTCAAAGCTGCTGGTTGATATTCGTTTCGAGTTTCTTAATTCAACAATAAATAATGAGTTCACAGATGTGTTATGTCGACTTTTAAGACATTTAAAAAAGAAAAACAAATGAAAAGAGGCGAAAAGGCGATGATGTGAAACACGCTGTGTTTGTTTAATGGTTGCTTTGCGGCGCGCAGTGTTCAAACGAAAATTTCGTGCTATTTAATTTACTCCAAAGACGGCAGCACTGTTTCTTCGTAAACTTCGGTGTTCAGAAGTGAGATCTCAACGAAATGTTGGTTCGCATGTCTCGCAGTTCGCAACAAATTCGGTTGAAATGCTTTCGTTTGTACGCTGCGAGTCTTCGCACTGTTCGCAACTCTATTTTGTTCACTGATTTCAAATAAAACGCATTAAGTAGTAAATATTAATGAATGCGCTTCAGAAATCGATTCGCATTCAAATAATGAATTGAAACTTTTTTTAAAAAAGAATTAGATTGTAAAAAAACTTTTACGATTTGTTGTTAAAAATTGTTCTATACGTTCCCGTTCTCGTTTTCACTGTTTCACTGTTTGTTTGTTGCTGTTGTTTCATAAACAATGTTTCATTGAGTAGTAAAAAGTTTTATATTCAAAAGTAGTGTTCATATGTTCATCATGATTAATGAAATATTAGTTGTGTTTGTAAAAATTGGCAAAAAGTGAGAAAATGTTTCGCGAAAAGTGAATTATTGTTTTTTGTGCGATTCTAAGTTACAATTCGTGTTTTGCCATCACTGATCATCAGTCGAATGTTTGCATCGCTATTCACATTAATTGAACATAACAATAACAAAAACAACAACAGCAACAGTTCAACAGCAGTTGAAGAAAATGCAAAGAAAATCGTCTTGTTCATTAAATAGTGAATATGAATGCAATAATGAGAAAAATGAAATATTCGCGAAAAGTTCGCGAAGCAATGAAGAGGAGAGCAAAGAGTACAGATTTGTGAGTGATACTAATGCAAGAACATCGGCGAAGGTAATGTGCGATGAGATCTGTGATTCGGATGAGTTCGACGAGGAAACCATTGAGTACCAGCGGAATGAATGGCGACGGCAAACGGAGCCGATTTACGGCCGCAAAAACGACTTTGAGGACGAAATGCGAGCGGCTGTCGGCAGCGAAGTGATCAGCATGAATAGCAATCGCAATGATCAACTTCCATATCCCGAATACACAGAATATTCGTTTCACTGTTTGAAGCAGACATCTAAATTAAGACTTATATGTCTTCGGATGATTACGAATCCATATCCTTTTCAATTCAATGCGAAAATCGCGTCCAATGTTCGTTTAAAAAAGAAAACAAGTAACAAGAAACAATTTTGCAATTTCTTTTCATTATGTTTGAATGTCATAAAGTATTGAAAATCTCTAGAAATGTGTATGTGATCAATGAAGATGCCGGTGAGTTTCTAAAATCGACTTTCATTGTAATGTGTTTCATTGTGAAAAACGAGCAAAGCGCACTTAATTCGAAGTTGCAAAATTTTTGAATTGCAAAATAACACTTTTTTGCTAAATTTTTGCTGCTTCACTTTTGATCATTTCATGTGACAGTTGTTACCGTATTTCTCTCGTTAATCTTCTTATGCAAATATGAAATGTATTTGCTACAAACGCAACATTTAAATGCGACACTATTATTTACAAGCACACATACACACCATATACATATGTACATGTACATGAGCATTGATTTCGAAATTCGAATCGAGTGAATTTGAAACGAAATGAATAAGTGAATGGATGCGGAAATAAAATATAAGTATTTTTACACTTTTGGACAAATATTTGAGAAATTTGCG
>NCKV01001032.1:0-12197 GCA_003675905.2 Leptotrombidium deliense
AACCATTTAGTATACAAAGATCGCTGTCTCCAGAAAGATCACTTCTCAAAGATCGAGTGTCGTCATCAAAAGGAGAAATATCGGTCGTTGTGTCGCTAGCAAGTGTTGAGTAACTTCCTGTTCTGCGGTACTCTTGGTTACCTCTTGTGACACTCATTTGTGGTGCTGCAGTCAACGGTTTGTGAAATGAAAGCGTAGGCAGTTTCTGCTCGTCTCTATTGTGTTTCACAGACAAATTGGCCACAAGCAGAGTATCGCTTTCAGACTTAGAAATAAGCTTACTTTGCGGCGAACAGCTCACTTTATCAGCAAATTTATTTCCAATAGATGAGTTTTTGCTAATGTCATCATTCTGAGCAAACTCCGATTCTTTTACAGGAGTTAACAAAGGCGGTGAAGCGCACAGAGAAGTTCCTATTGATCTCATTTTGCTCCATTCTTGACTTAAAAGAAGTATTACTTGAATGTCACTCATTACGGAGGATATGGAAACCGTTGTCACGTCAGAGTTGTCTAATTCGTCGCGAGTTATTCTTAATGTGTCACTTGCCAAATAATCATTGAAAATGTCCATCTGCTCAAAAAGTCTCATTAAGAATAAAAATTTGTCGTGGTCAATAAAAACTTTCAAAGCTGAATTTACGCTGAACATTATATGCACTATTGAATTATTGTCTAACTTCGAGTCTTTATGTTTAGGATCCTCATCAGGAGTAAAGATCCAAGCGTTAACTTGAATAGGATCAACGAGAGCATCAACTTTCTTCGATTTTTGCTGTCTAAATTCAATCCAAAATGGATCGCAGTTGACAACCCACAGATTGCTTAAATACACAGAACCAAGAGTATCCAACTTCTTTAATAATGACAAAAACTCATTCGAAATTGGTTGAGCATCCACATCCGCAATCCACGGGTAAGCGTCTTTTTCTGAAAACAAAGAGCTTTTCGCCATTTCTTCCAGAAGATTATTTATATTCCCAAAGTTGAGCGGATCATTGAAGTTATTGGTCACCGTAATCTTCGTACACTTCGCTTCTAAACTGTGAAAGCTTGTATTATTGCATACAACTTCAGTGCCTTCTGCGAGATCAAAAATGAACGTTGGCATTAATAATTCAATCTTAGAGTGCATTGTAATGTCAGATTCACTTGCAGGCAACAATGACTTTAATTCCACGATCGCTTTGTGAAGATTACTGTAAAAAGCATTCACCCAAATTAAAGTCAAAGGGTCGAATAAAAACAGAAATGGCGCTACTTGTAGATAAGACGTTGGCTGAGGAGCTTTCTTCAGGGCTGAAACTTTATTCGTTCCTATTTCGTAGTAATAAAATCGATTAACTTCTAAATAAATTGATGGCATATCGTCAGGAAGAATTTCATTTTTCAACAAATCTCGCTTCTGTTTAGAATCTAATTTTCGTCCCTTTCCACTACTGCTATTCGTTGAAACCACTTCAATTTTATATTTTTGAACTCTGACGACCATGGCCAAAGACAACAGTCCTTTCAACACCTGATCGATGTTTGTACGACTTTCAGACTCTTTTGACTTTTTGATTTTGTCCGCAAAAGCGTAAACGTGTTGAGAGACAAAATTTAATTCATTGGAAAGTGCAGACTTGTACCAGTGTTGCCGCGAGCCTAAACACTTGTGATAAGGATATGTGTCGATGACTAGTTGGGTGACTATCACATGAAGACAACCTCCACCAACAAGAGGTGGATAGGAACTCCTTCCGGTTTCGGGCTTCAAATCATCACAGACATAAAGTTCGAGTGTATTCATCACCAAATGATACGACGTTTCAACAACATCATTGGTACTGAAATATCGTCCAATCGGTGTTTCAGACGCTTGTGACTGAGAGTTAGACTCGAAACTGGTAGTGGTACCCATTGGACTTCTTACTGGAGATACGTCTTCGACACTCTTCTTTGTAATCGGCGCTTTATTCATTAGATTATTAACGTATGTTATTAAATGAAATGCCGACAACAACATTGCATCCGTCAAAACCCAACGCAAATCATCAAAAATGAAGACTATTCGTGCACTCACAACCTGACAATCAGACAGGTTTTTCTTAATGGTCAACAGAAAACGTCCATTTCCAGTAATCAACCGTAATGGCGTTGAATTGGTAGTTGCTTCAGATTTTGCCTCTAACTTTAATGCTTGCCACTCTATATGCTTAAACGTTAAAATTTGGCCCCTGTTTTCATCTTTAATTTTCGTTAATCTGAGGTCATTGCATTGCTTGAAAGCTGGAGTTCGACTTTCCACAGTAAGGTGTGACAACTAAAAGTAAACGTTACAACAGGTCATAACATTAACAGACATATTACTTGAAATGATGCGAGAAATTCGTATGACTTAAAATTAGCGACCACTGAATTAATAGTTATTTGAATTCCATCAATTAACCTTTCAGCGTACCCATATTTTCGTGGAGCTGAACTGAAAAAATAATTTTTTAAAATGAGATTGTCGGTTCAATCTTACGTTGAATGAGTTGGCGAATCATTTTTATGCGTTCGAAAATTTTCGCAAGTCTCTACAAAAACAAAAACTTCATCTAAAAAGAATTGAATTGGTAATGTCTTTAATTTTGTCCAAGGAATCTATAATTGAAAATTGCATATTAGTTTCTGTCTCCAAATAGACTGATGATAATACTTTGATAACAACGTGATTACAAGTCGCTTTCGTCAAATTAAGCCAAACAGGAAACTCGAGAATATCCATCAATACTTCTTCATTTAGTTCCAAATTATAAAAGTCACATTGTCCTTTCATTGTGCTCAAATTCAATGAGTCCATTGATAAGTTCTTGAAAAACCTGGAATAAAAATTTTTCTTTATGTTTGTCCATAGTTCCATGTGTGCGGCATTGAAAGCAACTTGAAACTATTGAATTTAAAAAATGCATTTGACAACAAATCTTTAAGCTTTGTTAGCATTTTAAAAATAAACACAAAATGTGTGTCGATATCTTTTTTGTTCCTTATCAATAAAACGAACAAATACGAGAAAATTTTCTGCGACTCATCGTGAGATTATTGAAGAAACTACTCTCAACAAAAAATTTGACCAAAATCGAAACTTTTAACACAAAAAATCAATTGTTTTGCAATTCACTGATAACCAGCGAAGAATAACGAAAAATATGTAGAATTTCGACTCTGTTAAATCTTTCCTTGAATTCAAAAATAGCAGAGAAAAGAAAAGCCGTAATTATTGCACATTAATGAATAAATGGTTAGTGTTGACGCTTACTTTGACAAATGTTTCAATACTTGGCCTTTGATCAAACTCGCCATTATTTCTTCAATCGATTCTCAGCAAATCACTCGAAAAATTGGTAAACGATGAATCGCTTCTTTAATTAATAAAACAAAAGAGAGCGAAATAAACAATCGCTGAGAAAATCATCACAAAAGCAAGTCGAGTGTCTCTGTTGTCACAACGCATGCGCAAGTCTTTTAACACATTGCGTCAACAGTCGGAGACGCATTCGTTAAACGGTGTTTTGCAAAATGTTCATCACCAGTCATTCTTCTGATTCTCATTTTTCACTGAACGTAAGCGCAGCGTTCGTGGTTCAATATAACTGCGTCAAATTGACACATTTCACAAACGATATATGTTGCGTCAAAAAGTGGAATAAAACATATTAGTTGATGTTCGTGTTTTTTTTCAATGCTTTCGTTGTCGATGATTTTCATTTAATTGTAATACTCGAGTAGTTCTGTGTTTTATTAAACTGTTTCTAAGAACTCAGAACTCTTATTTCTGAGAAACGCTACGCTTTTTTGTTATAGAAGCTAATGAAAATGTGCACGCAATGTTTGCAGAATAGAATGAGTGACCACTTGAAGCAGTCTAACTCCCAGTAGATTTATGAAATGCTTGTGAATTGATTTGAATTCATCGCAACCTGTGTTTAATTTTAGGGCACACATTTGTTGCAGACAAGTGTTATCGATTTCATAAATTGAAGTAACGCATTGTAACCCAATTAACGATATGTTTAGTTAAGGACAATGAATGGCCTGAAAATATAGTACAATGTTTTGCATTGAAGTATATTTATGAACTGTTGACGATAAGTTCTAAAATCGGAACAAAAAATGAGACCACAATGCAAATTTAAGAAGCTTTTCACTTCTCAGAGATAAGTGTGCAAAATTCACTGTCAATGAAATCATGTTTGTGAATAACAACGTTAATGCACCAGAATTTAGATATCTTTTAAATAAAAATTTTCCTGATACGTTTCAAAAGAATACTAGTATTCATGGCTTTCACCTTCACATTCACATTACTGCTTTCGTGTCGAACGGTTTACTGTTACTGCGTTGTTCAAACGGGTATCATTTTCATAATTGACTGTAAAATGCAAAACAGTGATCGGTCGATGATGAAATGTCCGCAAGTGCAGTATTGACCGAAATGAAAATTGCACTAAACATATTTTGTATGCAAACAACACGCACTTTAATAAAACGGTGAAGGATCTTAATGTGCAATAGTTACAAATATACATTTCAAATGAAAAAGTATATTAGGAAGCAAGACGCACATCAATCGACACAATTACAGCCGCATTTTACTGGTTCTGGGTGTAACCACACTTTTAGAAAAAAGTAAAAATACAGACTGCCTTTTAATTTAAAAGGTATTCGTCGTTTACTGCTGCACCGTTAATTAACCACTTTTCGAATCATTAGCGTTCTGCGAATAACAAACGATGAAAAGGTGCACTTCTTGCGTGTGCTTTATCGAAATATAAATGCTTCGAAATCGAAATCGAAATATAAATATAAATATAAATGCTTCACAAATGTCTCATGTTTCGAGACCGAATTCATTCGTTTCTCGTGATTTCGGAGAAAAGTGAACGTTTAGTTACTGGTGGTTAGCGAACGCAGTGTGTTTCGACGCAAAAAACAAACTTTGTAATTATTCTCATGTCAGAAATGTTGCATTCGAAACGTTCACAGTGTGGTGAATCTGTTAAACATCTTTTTTCTCTCGCAAATGTTATACAATTTCGAATCGAAAAAGAAAATAATTTACATGAAAAACGATTCAAAACACGCCAACATCGACATAACATTTGCTTATTTAAACGTGAACGCATTTCACGTGAACTCATAACATTGCACACATCTCTGAGATTTTTGCATCGCTGTTAACACGATTACAGAATAAATATAATAAAATGTTTACAGCCAACATTTGAATTGCTGTGTTGCTGGTACTTGAACGTCAAATGTGTGGTTTCCTCAAAAGCTTTCAACGAATACGTGTTTTTGCAGCACAAAATTTATTGAACGACACGCGCGTACGTGATACGCGTTTCAATTACAATTGTGTCCATTGTTTTTCGCGGATATTGAGTTGCAAAGAGCAGTGTTCAGTTTGAGATGCTCATCGCTGCTTGTGTACACAATGTTTGAAATGGAGAGCGGCTTTGCGTGTTGCATTGCGACGAAAGCAATCAATTAAGCGGTCATTCATCGATACAAACGGCGAAAACAGCGAACTTCAAAATTAACAACTGCTTTAACTACAGACTCCTGTTTGTGAGCGACAAGTGTGAAATGGATTGCGATTCACGCAAACAGAGTTGAATTGTTTGAAACAGTTATTTAATAGGAATCGAACAGTTACCGAATTACTGAGAAAATGCGAAATATGTGATTATACATCGAATGCAACTTCATGAAATGTTATAAATTGAAAGCATGCAAATAAACTCATCAAAAACACACTGTGTTGTTTAAAACACTTTTTACAGTTTTTGAATAAAAGTCGAAACGTTTAAAAAACGTGAAACAGTTTTGTTGACGAAAAACGCTTTAAACAAATTTCATAGAAACGCTTCCGACCAACGAATCGGTTGACGTATTTTACGGTTGACAATATTCAGACCTAAAAAACATCACATTGCAGATGTGTTTTAGTTGTCATCATCGATTCGACAATGAATTGAATCCATGTTTGCGGTGAAATGCGCAACATTGGGCCGTTTCGAGTAAATGTTTATTTCGGTGCCCTTATGTAATTGACATCAATTTTGTCGAGATTTGAGTACAAAAATGTTTAAATGCTGAGATACTGAAAAACAATCGTCAAGTTTGAGATTAAAGAGACTGAGAATAGCTTTGAACACAACGATTTCTGAAAAAAGTAAACAAAAAGGCACACTAAAATATTGAAAAGTATAATACTAAACGGAATGCAGTTGATTACACCACTTGATATTCTTTTTTCACCGCGTAGGCCAAGCAACACGCGAACACAATTCCGATTAATTGAACAATTGCGACTGTGATCGACACACCTCCCAATGGGCCATAAGCAGATTTGATCACCTCTTCGAATGCATGTAAACATCCTTGTGAGAATGCTTTATCCTCCGTACAAGTTGCGTTGTCAGCATCTACGGACGTTTTGTCTTTCTTTGCACAACAGGACGCTGGAATTGTTTTGTTCCACGATATCCAATCTGCAGAGTTGTTAACTCCACAACATTTTAATTTCTCCTGCATCTCATCGACAACCTCGTTGTAAGTTGAGTTCTGTTTGCCTTCATCGTACTTCTTCATTGCATTGGTCAGTCCTTCTCTTGCCAAATCTTTCACCTAAAAAAATATTTTCAAAATGAAAATAACCCTAACGAAGCATACGATTGAGACAGACAAAAGATGTACAGAAAACTTGACAATCAATGTCAGAATGAAAGAAAGCTAAAACGAGTGTTTTTCAGTGACGTTGATTATTAACGGAGCAAGCAGCTGTATATTAAATCATACCTCATTCTTGAAGGCGATTACGAGACCGCCAAGAATCAATTCAATGACGAGAATGACCAACATAATGACCGAGAAAGTAATTAACATGCAGTGATTCTCTCTGAAAGCACCGCAGCAGCCGAGGAATGCGATCAAGAATAGGATGACGCCGATTACAATGCAGAATATCGCAGAAGTGTCCGGTGTGTCGATTACTTCTCGTATCGTCGTCGTTTGATGCAAACTTTGAGCACCGAACACGATCAGAAGAATACCGCATATCTGAAAAACAAAATCACTTTTAAAAAGAATACAGCAAAACAAGGCAAATATTATTTTGTAGACAATTTCTGGCAAAAATCAATAAAGCAACATTAAAACGTTTACTGTTGTATCGACACAAAAAGTGCGTTTAATATGGGTCTGCAGACACAACGTTAACAAAAAGTAACAATTCGTTGCACTGTCCGAACGTTACTCCGCCTAAGGGTCTATGTTGAACACTTGTTTTCGCCTCTTACGACGAACGTCTCCCCTCAAAAATTCCAGATATTTCGCTGACAAACGCTACGGAAAAGGCTCGCGAGCGTTGCTCACTCTTTGCTTCCACTTTTTAAGGCATTGAAAAAGCTGCTTGAATAGCCTTCACTCGAGAAGTTATCGTATTCATCGCACCTCTTGCATTTCGAGTAATAATTATCCTATAAAACATCGCTTCCTCTGAAATTGAATCGTGGCTTCGCTTTCTTAAAATATAGTGCACAAAAGCGAAGCCACTATCAACGGGAAGAAAACGCGGAACAAATAAGCGGCGACAAATGGTGAATTGAAACAAGAAATGGACGAAGAGGAAGAAAGAGTGACGCTAAAAGTGGATACTTACGACGAAAAAAAAATTGAATACACCTAAAATGTATTTAATACATGTCATTCCACCCTCGACCATTTTGTTGTTCGATTTGTTTGGACGTTTTCGCAACGAAAAATATGCACACAATTAAAAATGAAATATTGAAAACAGTGAGTTTCAACAGCAAAATGAGCGCAGATTTCGTGTTTCTTTTTCTATCGTCGCTCACAACGAAAACTGAATCCTCCCAAAACTGGTGGACTGTGCGTTCACTGCGATCGCTTTTTCAACGCACTGCGCAGCTTTCGAAAGTGAAGCGAAACGCGAAACGATCGTCGCGACTCGCGAAACATCGATGAAACAATTGTCGCTGCTTTTCCAATGAATTCCGTTCTCCTCAATTCTTATCGGAAACGATTCGCAGTCAATAAACTTTGACAGACACTTTTCTCATTCTTTTTATGTTCTATTTTTACTTAAAATTTACATTCCATTTGCAAGTTTTGTGGTAAACGCATAATGCGTCAAATACAATTTGTGCGAAAATAAATTTAAATTCAATCAAGTTTTGCATGAAATCCAAAATTGCATTCAAACTTTTACTCATATAGTTGACTCTTTTATACGATTTTATAATGTGACCAAAGTTCTCGCATCGCTGTGAATAATGCAGAAAACACATGTGTAATAAAAAGATGTTTTTCATTGATTCACGATTCGAATTTCAGAATTACAAACTGAAATGAAAACAAGAGTTGAATCGCTGTATATCTGTGATGTAATCATTTTTTACAGAACACCTTTAAACTTTGTTCGTCATTGTTTTTTACGGTAATAGCTGCAGCAGTTTTGCTGCACTTGTGCCTCATTTCAATGTTTAAATTAAAATTTTGTCTAAAAAGACAGCAATAGTTTGATAGGGAAACGAACGTCAATTAGCTGTCATTTGAAATTAAATTGTTTTCGTATTGAATCAGAAAGAGAAAAATTCACATTTGTGTGAATTCTGTTTCTCATGTATAATAAATAAACATTGAATTTTTAATAAACATTTTGAATGAAGCGATGTTGCTTTTTTATTTGCGTCATGAACACGACGAAAATCCTGCGGAATTTAAGTTTATCATTGAGATCACAACATCGACAAAACTGATATGAATTGACTTTGAACAAATTTTGAAGCAAAAAATGTCACTATGTGCAAGTACAGCCACGAATTGATTCCGTCGTAAAAGACAAGGGCATAAAGAAGCTCACTCCTCTGCAGATTACGTCGTTGTGAGTTTGAAAGCAAAAAATTGATTGATTGTTGAATTCGTGCAGAAAAAAGGTTGTAACACTGTTACAGTAGACGAAGTCTGCTATCGATGTCTGAAATCGCTGCGTTCTCGGAAAAGCAACCGTTGTTTGATTATTCAGTTGTGAAGACCACCAACTTATGCGCTCGTCTTTGACCGTCTCCTTTCCATTTCTATTTTTAGACCCTCTTCACTATCGTAACAAACCAAGTAAAACAGAAAAAATGGTATGCAAGTAGTGCGCTCAAAAAAAGATAACTGCGAATTACAGCATTACCAGATTATTTTACATAAACAGCAAATATTGAAAACGATTCAATACATTAAAAGTTTAACAATGCATGTTAAAATGTACAGGAAAATGAAAAATGTGATAAAATGTTATCAGCGAATAAAAAAACAAATTGGTAAAAAATAGAAACAGTTCGCATGTTTCGATTTGTTTGCATGTTTTTGTAAAGGAAACGAAATCGTTGTTTATGTTATGGTGGCGAACTTAACGTCAAAATTCAATATTTTCCAATGACAACAGCGTTACGTCAGTGGCAGACATGATTTTACAGAAACACGCATGCATACAATGAAATCCATATTTGAATCCAAACAAGTTTCAATTTTCAGTAACAGTCAACTCAATTAACAAACAATTAATTTGAAGCGCATTGTGAGTCAAATAAATTTATTTGATGAATCGCAGGTGTTTTCACAAAAATTTATTCCATGGATTTTCAAAAATTTTGCTTCTTTTAAAATTTTAAAAGAACGGAATTTTTTCGAAAAGATCTTCTTTAGAAAATAATCCTTTCGATACAAGAAAATAGAACTAAACAAATTTGTCATTGTGAGTTTTGAAAACAGTTTTCACTGCTAAAAATCAATGCATCATTAATTCTTTTAAATTTGTAAATTGTGACCAAAAGAAGCAGTAATCACATCATTCCAATTGTGTCGTTCTCTTTGTTTCCTTGTTTCTCGAAGAACATAAAATCCTGCAAATAATTAATAACACTTTAAAATAGAAATTCAATTTAAATTTTGAGAAATGAGCGATTTGCGTGTGTGGATATAAACAAAACCATAATTGCTGTGCAAAAGTAAAAACATTAAAGAAATAATCGATTTATCGCAATTTGGTTAAATATGTTCAACGTAAAATGTGTCAGGAATTGAACATTAGCTATGTCTCACTAACCGTCAATTTTTGCGGTTATTTAAAGCACAAAAAATAAACAAAAAACTTACGATCAGAAAGCACGCGCCAAGCAATACTGCTTTAATATTGACGTCCAAATCCATCGGGAAAGAGATGCCGAAATGATCTGCATCGGTGAACGCCTCGCGAGCCAATCCCGACCATTGTTTCACTATTTTGCCGACTTCAGTCGTTCCGTCTCTCGAAAGTACCGAAAATTCGACGTCACCACAAATACCATACGTACAGAAAGGTCCCTCAATGCGTAACACAGTGTCTCCAGCAGCATTTTTAATCGAATACTTCGGAATGCAAATACTCCACTCCTGTTTAACATATCCAACTACAGTTCCTGGTGGAGAGGTAACTTCCAGCTCCTGAAGGCAACACGGATACCAGCATGAATCGCATCTACATAACAGTTGTTTAACAAGAAAACAAACGAGGCATACCTAAATGGCCGGTATAAATGAATCACTTCGCGTTGCATATTATCCAGAATTTTCATGTCGAAAGGACGAAGTGGACCGCAACAATTACGAGTGCAACAGTCCGTGTCTGTCATATTAAAATTAAAATTCCTGCTTTCACTTTACAGTAACCAGTACCTTCAACAGCGTAGTACACTTTTTGACCCAAAGTGTTTTTAACGCTGTATTTATTGGCAGTTTCAAAACCTGTGAAAGCTTCCAATAGTTCAACCTTTTGATGAACTAACAACTGGTCGATTTGCGTTAAATATTCCAGACCAGGAGGGCAGTTTGGAATACTTTGAGGCACTGGCATCCAATTCATTGCTTAACAAAAATGAAAACATCATTTTGCAAAAATTAACTATTAGTTTATGTAATATCGCACACAAATAATAAAAAGCAACGCGACAAAAGTGCGCCAAACTTATTGACTAATCGCTTGTATTAACTTTTCGGTGGAAGGAAAAGAGACAGTAACCTTCGATTAACATCGACAGCTGTAATCACACCGACGAATTTTGTTTAATTGCGAAAATGCGAATGTGACGCAAATAGTGCGCAAAGAAAAAAACAAGTTTAAAAAGTTGTGTAAATTCAAACCTTGTTGATCGGGCGGCGCTTGAAAGCCTGGTGTGTAACCGGGCTGCGGATATCCGGGTGGAGCACCAACGGGCGGATAGCCCGGCTGTGGATAGCCTGGTTGTCCATAAGGAGGCTGCGGATAGCCAGGAGGCGCCATTCCTGGCTGAGGATAACCGCCTTGTGGCGGAGGATAGCCTGGTTGAGGGTAACCCGTCGGTGGATATCCTGCAGCGTTGGCGTCGAAGCCTGGCGGTGCCTGAGGTTGGTTTGTAACAGGAGCAGACATCGCGCTAAACAATACTCAATGAGGTGACTCTTGAACAAGAGTTTCGCTCTGCGTTTCTCTGTGACTGGCAGACTGTCGCCCTCACTTTCTAACTGAGGAACGTTTCGTTATTGCGTCCTTGTTACGATCAATATTCTTGCGTTCACAAGCATCGATTCGTCTCTGTTTCACATATTTTTCACGGTCGAATCTTTTGTGACATAATCAAACAATGGATCCTTTAATATTGCACTTCATTTATGCAATCATTATTATTGCAGACGTATGGGCCTCAAACAATGTTTATTTGTTTTAACTTTATTAATTGAAAGCGATTACAGTCACGATTTTGCAAGAGGTCATAAAACTTTGTTATTCTTTGTATTGAATTAGAATCACAACGAGACGTGTCATTTTTACGTCTAAAATACAAATCATAAATTCTAAACTGCAATTGGAAACACGGTTATAAAAATTAGATTTCGTCATGCGTTATAAAATGTAAAGATAAGTTGAATTGCACTGAACTCACGAATGTCGTTAAACGATTTAGTATGATCGTTTGCCCAGTTTTCGCAAAGCAAGTTTCATGTTTATTTTACAGTTCACATTTCTCCCTCCACTGTAATTAACGCATCTGTTACTTTTTCTCATTACAAACATTTACATCTTGAAAGTTCTGCTCATTGTTTAACTGTTCTTTGCGCGACAATGTTCTGTGTTCTGTGCG
>NCKV01001033.1:0-12184 GCA_003675905.2 Leptotrombidium deliense
GTATTTGCGTGGAATATGCAAAACCATAAACTGTCGCCGTTTAACCCGTCTTTGCCTGTCAAGTTCGTGATTCCAGGCTATTTGGACGGAAGATTGACTGCTGTTTGGACGCAAGAAATGGTGAATGCACTCATAAATTACGGAGATTACAATGTTTTCTTAATCGAGTGGCGAAATATAATTCCTTACGGAATCGCGACTGCAGATCTAAGGATCGTTGCAGCAGAGATCGCCAATTACATCGCCTTTTTAGCGGAGCATCAATTTACGAGACCAGAAGATGTTCACCTAATAGGTCATAGTTTTGGGGCGCAAATTGCCGCATATACCGGTCAAGGAACGCCAAATCTGGGCAGGATATCTGGATTGGATCCCGCACGTCCCAATTTTCAAGGTTTGCCTCCGGATGGGAGACTTTCTTCTGACGATGCGCTGTTTGTCGACGTGATTCACAGCGATTTCAATCCAGTGAACTCGGTGGGTATCACTGACTCTGTGGGACACGTCGACTTTTACTTAAACGGAGCTTCGCCGCAGCCGGGATGCTTTCTCAGGGACAGATTGTTTCGTGGAATCGAAGACGGCTTAAAAATGAAGAAACTCTCTTCATTTGTCACTCAAGTAGTGCGTTACAACTCAATGTGTTCGCACCAAAGATCTCACGAATTATTCCTCGAATCAATAATAAACAGTAAATACGGGTGCCAATTTGTAGGTCTCAGGTGTGCAGACTATGAATCGTTCGCAAACGGTGACTGTAATTGTGATGATTCAGTGAATGCGTGTGCAGTGCTCGGATTGCACGCAGACAAGTATTTTCTACCCGAATTTACGTTGAACGCACAGCGAAAGGGGCGCTGGTTTCTAAGAACTGCTGCGTCAAAGCCATACTGTTTGCATCAGTATCAAGTAATCATTCAACTCGGTTCCCATAAATTATCGCTTTTGAAAGGAAAAATGTATTTAAAGTTTCATTATTTGTTGAATGGACGACCGGGAATCATTGAGTTTAGGATTACGCCTCCAAATGAAATTCTGTCCTCAGCGTTGCGAATGCCATATGTCGTCACTTTGGAGGAGTCTGTCGGTGAAATTCATCACATTTCCTTCGCCTGGTACTCTCACTCTCCAGAAAACGTTCTCGCACGCGACTACCTCAGAATTCCTCTTAAGTACATTAAAATCGCACCAATTCAAGTAGAACACAATAAATTCTTTTATTCGAATCACAAAGAGTCATTTACAAAATACTACTGTCATAACATTGTTCCGATCAAAAATTTGCAATTAGTTACACTGAAATCATCGGTTCACTGCTGAGAATAAAAATTGATGAGACTAATTTGTTATATTTTCGCGAAATATTAAAATTGAATCGCTTTATTAAATAATAAGGCTTCGCTTTTGTTGTTGCGAGTCATTCTTGAGTTTATTGTTCAACGAAACCATAAAAAGTAAGTCATATGAATAGTAAGTATGTTGCAGTAAGTAATATGGTGCAGTATTTTTGGAATGTATTTCTCGATAAATATTGTTTATTGTGAAAAGAAGACATAAAAACGTAATAAAATTAGTGTACAATTATTTAACAAACGACACAAAGTGCAGTAAAATTTGCGATTCGCTGACTGCGTTTTTCGGTTTAATCTGGTTGCATTCGCATTCAAACAAACATTTTCGCCATTTATATTCATCGTTTAGCGTAAAATATGCAATTTACTAAATAATGCGTTTCGGTAATTGAAATGTATTTTCTGGAAAAAAGGTGAAGCAAAAATAAACGCAATAAAAAAATGAGCGCATAATGTAAACGGACCGCGATTCGCTTCTAATCGCTTGTAAATGTGAGTTTAATTGAATCTTCAATATTTTCAAATATATTTCTCGCTGCGAATAATGAGAAGTTAAGTAGTGAAGTGATGCTGCCAATTACGTACATTTTCAATTACTTTGATTCTTTTGAAAATGTGAGCTAAAAATAAAAATCTCTTTTCTCTACTTTTCTCGTCTTCTGCTTAACTACAATTATTATCATAAATTGTGTACAAAGAAAATAAATGGCGAATTGTGTCTACAAAACGCTGTTTTGGTAGCATTTATTTTGCCGTAAAAGAAGTGCACTATTTTTTATGCACTCAAATTAAATGCGAATAAAATACGCACACATTGTGTGCCCAGCATATAGTGCATCATGCTCTGCGATTTATTTCATTGTATTATTATAATTACACTTTTTCAAAGTGCACCATTTAAACAGTAATAAAAAATATGAGATTAAAAAGCAAGATTTTATTTTATAATATTTAAAAAGAAACGAGCAAAGCAAAAGCAAGCAAATTACAAAGCGTTCTTCGAGAAAAGATCACGAAAAAAGTTTTTAAACAAAACTTAAAAGTAAACTTTAAAGTTTATTGCGCACTCGAAATTACCTGCGCTTCGAAACTTTTTTTCAAAAGAATAATTAAGGTAAAGGTTAAGGTTAATTCCGAATAATAAAAGTTCACTATAAGAGTATTCAGTAAACAATGCAAATGCCATGCAATCGTTGTTCCGAAAATTCCTCTTAATTTGCAGTTTAAAATTGTAAATAAACGAAGTTCTAAAAGATTGCCAACAATCGATTGAAAGTGAATGCGACAGATGTCACTTTGCGATTTCAAGCATGCAAATCGATGCAAATTTAACCCTTTGCTCGGTATTTGCCCACACAAACTTTTATTCGCCGAAAATATTTCACTCTTCGTTTCAATTATGCATCGGAATGTTTACACTTTTCACAGAAATCTGTCAAATTCGTACTTTTAAAAAGAAAACATTGCGAAACTTTTTAACAGCGAAACATTGACGCAAGTGAAACGACCGCAGTTGCAGTTTATTCGATTACATTTTCTAAACCCTTTACAAAGTTTATTGAAAGTAAACCCGAAAAATAAACACAGTAAAAGTAATTAAATGTTGCCGAATGTTAATCGCTGTGTTTGACTGGCAAAGAAATGCAATAAAAGCTGTGAAACGATGTCTTCGACCGAACGATGCGATCAGCAAATGCGTTGCATTCATTTTCTGTTCAACGTAAACTGTGAGTTTATTTTCAAAAGTAAAACGTGTGTGTAAATAAACTTTGCTTGAGATTCTCAAGTAGTGTGTTCTGTTCACTAAACTGTACAGGCTCACTTTTTCAGAGTTCACTTTTTTTATAGTGAACAACTGATACAACAGTATGACAAAGTTGCAATCAAATTTTTATAATGACTCCTCCGACATTAAACATTGTAAACAAAACATATAAAAGTGTTTGTTTGCCATTTCATTCCAGAGACGCACAAAACCAAACATTTTGAGACATTTTTGTCCCTATGTAAATAATTGTACGTAATCGACACTATTAAGTTTCAAAAATCGAATTTTCGAAAAGCAAGTCTGTATGTTGGTTCAATTTAAGTGTGAGTGCAAAACGTTGAAAAGCAAAGGAAAGAAAAATGTTCATTTCTTGAAAAGCGAACGAGAAGTGTTGCAAATGTTGCCGTTTGTGTTCAAAATATTCACTGTTATTTAAATAACCGAATAATATTGTTGTATATTTATAATAATAGTGTTTAAAAAGTTTGCCTGGTTTTACAGCAAAAAGTTTAATTTCATTTTTAACCGACGTTTTGTGGCACAAAACTTTTTGCGCAAAAAAGTTAGTTTTTTGTTTACTTGACTCAATCAATCTTTGTTACATCGCATCGCTTTTGAATTACATTACATTACAATAATATTTCATTCAAAACTTGCATTATTATGTCTTTATTTATTATTCTTAAGTTTTGCACTAAAATTAGCATAAAACCGATGCGTTATCTGAAATTAAATATTCTTACGGCGAGTTATTGTGTTCAGTATTAATAATCGCCCAACAACAGCAACATCAGCAACAGCGAAGTTACTATTAAAATAAACTGAATTTATGATCGAAAAGAAAGTGAAGCATTGTGATTAAGTTTCGCGTTTCACTGTTCTAATAGTGTTGTGGATGCAAAGTGAGGCAAAATGAAAAGAGCAGAAAAGTAATGGAGTGTATGAAGATGGGTCAAATAGCGGTGTAATGCATGCTTGAATCCGGTGTCCCACCCTTTGCTTATAGATTTCATCAAGCAAAAGATGAATTATTGTTTGCTTTTCAACGCACAAAAGAAGTGTATTCAACGCAGCCTTTCCAAGAGATTCTGTTTCGTTACGGAAAATGGTACAAAAAATTGGAAATTAATTTTTCTTTTCAAATATGAAATTAGTGAAAAGGTAGTTCGGCAGTGTTTGGCAAACATCGCTTTTCCTGTTATATTATGAAAATAGCTGCAAAAACGAAACTTGCGATTTCTGTTTAAACATAACCTAAACTGAAAACCCCTTTTGCGTGTTCTCAGAGAATGCAAACCAATTTTCGTGAATTGCTGATTTAAGCGATGAAAACGCAGAAAAGAAGCAGTAATTGAGGTACAGTCACACGATTCTGCATTTTCTGCAGCAGTGAATGCAATGAATGCGTTTATTTGCAAATTTACGTCACAAAGTCGAAGAAAACGTGAACGTGTCCATAAACAATTGAATGTTCACGTCTCGAATACAATTAACGGCAGCGATATGCGAATCGACACGTCTTTGTCACGTCAATCGGCAATTGTGAGCTCGTTTCGCCGTTTCGCGTTTCGAGACCAGCAAATTAATCCGAAATTTTCGCGTTTCGAGACCGCAAAACAGGGCCCATAATAATTTGAGTCACTTCGGAGATCGTTAACGCAACGAAACAACGTTCATTCTCTTGATGAACGCAGCAAGGCAACCTTGGTCGAGAATCACGCGAAACAAACTCAGCATTACACACATAATGTGCACATTACACATTATTCTTACTTTTTCTTTGTTAATGTGTTTGCATTGTAACTGCGAATCGCATACATTTTAAATACGCTTTGCAATCGCTAACTTTCTCAGCAATATTTTCTTTGCAAAATGAAAACATTTCACAACAAATGAATTATTATGTAACCATTCGTGCACTTTTTGTTTCTTCTTCGTTACTGCGTCTCACATTTAGAAAAGCATTATTTTCGGCGATAACAGTGGAAATACATTTCGCAGCATTCACTCAATATGTGTGTTTAGCGAAGAGAAGAAAATGTTCGCATTTGTTAACGTAATGCAAAGAATGCGAAGGTGAGATGAGTACACGAATTGATGCACGTTTTGTTAACCGAAAATAAGAGAATAGAAATCAATGAAAAATTTGTCATAATTTAGTTGAGAAACTGACAGCTACTAAAAAAGCCTCATTTCGTTGCCAATAATAATTGAGAGCAGTTTCTTGCATTTTGTGACCTCGACTGCCCTGAACCTCAACCATTGCTCCTGAATTCGATTCGATTCGATTCCATTCCTCAACCACTTCGTGGCAATCACTGCTGAATTGGACGCAAAAAATGGATTCGAAAATTGAAATATTTTCGAGTAAACTATTTTATAATTAGAGAGCAGCGGTTTCATTTGAATACGCGAAACTAATTTTATTGACGAATAAATTCGCATATAAAAAAGTAATTGACGTAAAAAATATAATATTTATTAGAGTCAGCTAAGCAATTCAATTGAAAAACTAAAAGTTGCGAACACCAATTTTTCGTTTCTTTTTTGCATCATTTTCGCTGCTGCAATTCACTGCCGAAATGTGTGTCATTGTTAAGTAACGGCTTTTAGACGTGATTTCGGTGTGTTTACATTTAATATAAGCTGCATTTCAGCTGCTATACAATTGAGAAAACATTGCTTCACTTCTTATGTTTTTGGCTGCTTTTTAAATGGCTGCGATTACAGTGATTGCGGCACAAAAAGAACTGCAAAACAAGCAAAGAAGAAGGCATCGTTTCGAAAGGCTCTCCTTTCTGTGTTTTTATAAATATCAGCAAAAAGGCGAAACACAAGCAAATTTATTGCAGTATTGTTGAAAAATAAGAGAAGTAAAAATAATGCCTTTTTTAAAAATAAATTTTGCGCGATGTTTTCGACCCTTCGGTTTATAAAGAAACAATATTTTTACACCGCGAAAAAGTAGAAACTACATTCTCAAACATTTCTTCATTGGTTTCGTATCTAAATTAAGAAAACAGAAAAAAGGCAACTCTACATCTGTTCGTTGACGAAATGCAATTTAAATGTTAGAACTTTTTTGTGCCGTTAATTTAGCGAAGTCGTTGCAAATTCTTATCTGTCGGGTTCGCGCGATGTGTTTCCATTTCGTATCCATTTACAGATCTCATCGCGAATGCGACAAAAAACAGTGTCGTGTAATGAGATGCATACGAAACATACGAAGACGAACCGGTGAATCCAAACATTGTCGTCTGTTGCGCCAGTGATGCAACTGTTGTTGTGAAACTCACACAGCGTTTGTGTCGATGTTTTGCATTTCTTCTCTTCTTTTCTCTTGTATCGTGTTTCCGTGAATTTTCGTTTTTGTCGACAAAGAAATTGCGCAACGAATTCATTTCTCAAACTTTTCGCTCGCAATTTTGCAGAAGTTCACTTGTTTCAACCGCTTTCCAACAAACCTTTCAAACCTTCTGCGATACCATTTGGAAAAAAGAGTAATAAAATTACTGTAATAATAATAAAGAAATTTTGATAACATTGTTTTCTTTCGTGAATACGTTTTTACTTGAATAAGAAAAAGCGGTGCATTTTCTTTTGTTGCATTCGAACAACTTCAGTGATTGAAGGAAAATGGTTCTGATTTCGGTTTGTGTTTGTTGCATAAAGCATTATTTACAGGGAAAGGTGTGGCGGACATAGTTTTTGCCAAATACATTACAGCGAACTCAGAGAACGCACACAAATTTGCAAAATTTTCGCGTTTCTCGATCCTTTCAAACGTTTGTGAAATGCATTTAAATTTCAAAGCAATTGAGCAATTCGTTTCTGTTTTTGCACACTTTTTTGCGTATATTTCTAGAAGTGATTTCGAAGTTTGTGAAAAGAACCGTCAAAAATATGAGCACACATTTCACATTTCACATTTCGTATTTCGAACGAAATTGAAACACACAACAAACACTGAATGGTGACTTCCTTTCTGTTCGCTGTCAATAACTTAGAACTCTTTATTCTTTTGTGTTTGAAATAAGTTCGCGAAAAACAACAATAAATACAATTTGTTTTTTCGACAAAACAGAGACCCAAATATTTTGCTCATTTATTACTTCTCTCTCGCGTTTTGCGGATTCAAAAATTGGTATTCATGTTAGTAAACAGTGGCTCAATAAACACGATAACTTATAAATTAGAGCTGCTGTTTTGCTGCCGTTTTGTTTGTGTCGAAATGAAGTAAATTAATTTTAAATGGCGTCAATGAATAATTATTGCGGCAAATATTGATTGAGAGGCACATTCGAATTGACCCGATAAGTGAGGGCAACAAAAGTGATGCTCCTCTCGGCGGTGTTCCGCTGTTTTCCGAGCAGCGATCGCCTCGCAACGGTCATTAAATTCAGACATAAATTATTGACAGTTCGTGTAATGATGACCAGAAACGCAAACGATTCTGTGTACAATTCGTTCCTCGGATAAGAAATAGCTCGCAACTGTATTCAAAAGTGCATCATTGTTGTTGTAGTTGTATGATGTTTGCGAGTCCAGACATTTTTAAATTGAATTTCAGTTTTTAGACAGAAAAGCGATACACAAAACAAAATGGGCGAAACCTGAGGCGTTTTGTTACTTCTGTTCTCGTGTTAAACGTCGACAACAGACAATTGCTTTTTTATAATAATTTATTTGCTTTATTGTCGAACCGAATTATTGTTCGCCTCGCAAGCATCGTTCACTCATTTCAAGTGCAGTCACTCGATGCTTGCACGATCACTGCAACACACACAAACAAGCAAATGTATTCACACGATAAATGTGCTTTTATTTCGGTGAAAATACGGTTTTTAAATGAAAACAGCGAAAATAGGTCTCCGATATTAGACAATTAAGCAGGGAACACCAGTACACACAATCAATGAATCGCTTCGGCACCACTCTGTGAGGTCCATAAATTCTATTTCAAATATTCATTCTGTTTTCTCAACATTACTCAAATTGAGTGTCGCTTAAATGTTCTTTTTCACGTTAAAAAACAGAAAAAGTCGATCGAACGGTGATCAGGATCAAGTTTAACCGTCATTAATCTCAGTTTTTGGCGTAAGGAATAAAAGTTTTTTGCATCCGTTTCACAGTCGCCCGCGGATTAGACACTCATTGGCAAATGTTACACTGAAAAACAGAGAAAAAATGTGTTTCAAATAATAGGATTACTCGAGTATCCATTGCACGGTATTTGCAATCTGGTAAATCAGTGTTCTGTGAATTGCGACTGTGACAGCGAGAGTATCAAAGGGAGGTCACGTCAAAGGAAGTGTAATCATCGCGAACACCGAAAAAATTGTGCACTCAAACAGCGAAAACTGCGAAACTGCGAAATAAACAGCCAGAAAAGCGAAAGGCAAAAGCAGACGCAGTCGAGCCAAAGATCAGAAACCTTTTTGCAGGAATCCAAAGAACTCTGCAAACAGCACTCTTCTCTCGGCGAATACAGGGAAGTCTATTCCCCTCGAATTTGTTGACAGTTTATTTTAATAAATTCACTGCATTCTAAAATAAGTTTGAATCCAAGTCTAACTCTGTCTGACTAACTTCACCGTTGAGACAAGCAATAAATGTCGTCCACTGTGAATTACCGACACGTCGAATTGTGTAACGTCGGCAACGGCAAAAGGTACTCTCTACTCATTTCTTTCTCTCACTTTTCACCGAAAAAAACCTGAAAGTACAAAAAATGGCGAAATTAATGAAATTAAAGCAGTTGATGGTGTGTGCACTGGTGGTGAGCACGAGTTGTATAACTCGTAACAGAAGTGGTCTCGAGTGAACGAAAGGCCACAAATCGTGAGCGATGTTCGGCAGAAGATCGCAAAAGAGTAAAAAAGTTGGTTTCCTAATTCTGGCTGAAAGCTCGCAACTCATGCATTGCCTGTTTGCTGTTTGCTGTTTGCGTTGTATTCAATAAACGAATTTTAATTGAGATCAACGCAAGAACGCAAAAAAATGTTGCATTTTCTTCTTTGTGAAGCGTTAAATGAACTTTGCAAACGTTGCAAACGAAACATAAGTATAGTTACAATGTTATGCAATACAATGATTGTCGAGTATTCATAAGTATTTTGGTAACGTTAGAACCACCCGAACACGCATCGCGAAAAACGTACTATTTTCGCGGCACAACTTTTTAGAAACAAGTAAAAAGCATTAATTTATCGTTATTATTGTTACGATTGGTGCGACTTCTAGAAAAAGCACAATGAATGCATGCAACGCAAACGCTTTGTTTTCTGCAGTCGCCCCTCGAAATAAGGGTGTATTCCACATAATCTTCGGCAATCTTCGCTCGTATCCGATGTCTGCCGCAGTTTCACCTAATTTCGCACATTTATTCCACGAATTATTGTTGCACAAAATTATTTTCAAAGAATGCAACGAAAACAAGCGATCGTAACGATTCGCTGGTACAATGTATACGAAAACATTATTGCTACCCTTGAATGATTCAATGGCACGCTTTGTACTCTGACTAAAAGGTTACAATGTTGGAATACATTTTTGTACTCGAGTTGAGTGAAAATACATTCGCTTATTTCAAAACGATTCGTTTTCTGGCAAATTAAACACATTCAAAAGTGAGCCATTTTTTCGAATTTATTATCGTTATTTAATTATGGAATGATAATTAACGTCTGTTATTACGAGTATTTAATGTTTTATTGTGTCGTTGAGAACAAGCATCGTTTGCAACATTTTGTCGTTCCAAAGTCGATTTGCAGAGAGAAGCAAAAGAGAACACAAAAATGATAACAATGCTGCCTGAAGCCAGTAGCTAATTATTGACAAGTGTGCAGTAAAAAATGAATATTTTTGTGGAGTAAAACATTATCGTATAGCCATCAGAAAACTTCCTGAATTGCTTGGATATTTGTTAGCCATTTGCAGACGTAAAAATATTCGTGACTAAAATTTAAATTATAAGGGTTCTGTTTGGTTTGCTTCGTGAAGGTTTTTTATACATGTCCATCCATCGAATTCAACAATCGTTATTTTCGGAAGCGAACAGTGATTATATTTTTTGTATGTTCGTTAACGTTGCGAGTATTTATGTTATTTTTGTATCAAATATGCAGAACACACTAAAATTCGGTGCTTGATTCTGATGCGCATTTGCTTGCAATTGTCTGCCACTCAGCACACATCAATCATCTGGATGCGAGTAGTGCAATGCTTTTCTCAACAACACAATGCATTTCTTGCAATCTTTTTGTTCGATTCGTTAATTAAAGTTACATTTTATTCAGAAAAGTTGGCTGCTTTCATACTAAAAATAACCGATTTATTGACATTGAAATTGTCCTGTGAATTGATTAACATTTAAGGCTAATGAGATGTAAACGAACGATTGCATCTCGAAGTAATCGTTGACGTGAGTTGACACAATCGTCAATCTTCAAGCATCATTTCGCCGTACAAAAGCGAACTTTTATTTGGCCATTAATTATTTATAAACAAAAACAATGAGGCGAACAAACGCAGACGAAAGCAGTGAAAGAAAGAAGTTTGTTGTTTGTTTGTTGTGCAGATGCAAATCTGCAGGAAAACGAACGCAAGCAAAGCACGGACACCGGCAAACGCAGCTCAGCTCGGCTAATTACGATTCCACTTTATGTTACAATCGAGAGAATTTTTTAATTTTTAATTTTGCACAGAAATCATATACTCGGTGATTGATGAGGTGATTATTAATTAATGCGCTATTTTAGTGCAACATCATTTGCTGTGTTAAACTTAAAATCGTGGTTTTCTAATGTCACGGAATTGTGAAAAAATTGAGCCAAGAATTCGGCATTCGTTGTGTTTTGATGCATTTTTATTTTTCAAAATGGTTTTGCTTTCTCGTAATTAAAACGGACAAAAAAATTAAGAAAAAATAATTGAATAATTTGTGCCCTGTTATTCACTTCCAAAATACGCTTAATTTTGCATTAAGCTTTTTTTTAAAGCAAAAAATGGATGAGAATTTTCATTCTCAATTTAGGTTGCACTACAGAATTAAACAGAAAAAATTTGAAAATTAATTGCATTAACCTTGTAATTTATTTTTGCCAACGTTTTTCAATACGATACGCATTCACCATTCACTCGTACACAAAAAGCATTGAATACACTTTTGAATGCGATGCAACGAAATAAATGCGAAAATTGTGATGAATTCCGGTCCGGCAATGTCGCTCGTCAATGTCGCTGAGACTGGCATTTAAAAGTTTAACGCAAACATCGGCACAACTGACTGCGAAATCTGTCTGCGAACTTTCCATTGAAACTATTCAAAAGTTTCCTTTTAAATCATTTCACAAAAAGTTTGTACCAGAAAAAAAAACGTTTTTCCATCTTTTTGTCTATAAAATTGCATAGAAACCATAAAATTCCCGTTCCTTTGTTATTTTGATCGACAAAAAGAGAACGATTCCGTTTTTATACGTCTATTTGCGTTTTGCACATTGCAAGCATCAATTGTGCGATCATTTGGTGCACGCACAGCAAGCTTAACAGTGTTTTCACTGCTAACTGTATATTAGCGAATATATTGGAACTCAATTGACAATTACAATCTATTCTGTAGCATGAACCATTAAGATGTGTGCGGTTTGAAAGTCCGAATAACAAAATTGAGCACAAAGAAAGGTGCCTGTTAATTGTGTTATTCCAATCTGCAATCTTCGAGGAACACATTCAAATGATGGATGCAAACGACAAACAAACAAATCGTGTAATTTATTTATGAAAGCAATTTGGAGTAACAAAAATGAAACATAATTTTGATGCTGAGAGACTCGAGCAGACAACACTAAAATACATAAAAGATAAATATTTTGAAGAGCGAAAACAGCACTGCAAGTAATGTGTACATGTAATGTGTATGTGTGTGTGTGTTTGTATGTGTCGTGATTGCGATCGCAATGCGTGATTGTGATTACAAGCGACTTGTGACCCTCTGTTATGTCTTGGATTATAATTTTTTAATGCACAGATTTATGAGATTGTGTGACACAAAGTGATCCTTGGT
>NCKV01001034.1:0-12182 GCA_003675905.2 Leptotrombidium deliense
TACTGTAAATTTTCTAATATCAAATAATGAAAAAAAGTATATTAATGAATACTTGAAATCCTGATTCTATGAAATAAATTCCAAGCGCAATTATAGACGACTCCGCTCTATGATCCAAAACGTACTTGCCATCAGTTGTCGGTTGTGGACATGACGAGAAAAGAGCGTCAAACTGCAAAAGACATTTAGGTTCAGTTCAGCGAAATTTCACAAACACTTCATTACCTTATCCCTAGGAGTTGATTTCAGTTTTGCAATTGATCGCGAAAATTGCTGTACAGTTTGGTAGTAGAAGTTATGTTCAAAGCACAGCGCCATTTTCAATATGATATAAATCAGCAACTAGAAAATTAACAACAAACACCAATGCATCAGCTGCTGTCAGCGATCACTACGCAACGCCGACAAACTTTTCAATGGAAATTTCCTTTTTCCAAATTGTTCAGGAAATAAAAAGCATTTCTTCGGCGCACTCGTTGTAAAAGTGTTATAACCAAATTGGCACTCTTTTTATGTATGGAAAGCTCTTTGAGGAGAATCAAAGTACAGGATTTTAACATTCATCTCGTTTTGTATATAAGTATATCTTTGACAATAGATTCGACCTTGCGACCAGTACTGGGAAGAATATCGTGAGTGTCGTTCTTTTTGGTCACGAGTCCATCAGCATTTTGTATTTGGAACTTTTCGTGATTGTGAATCGTGGAAAAACGATTATTATGACTGCATTGCGTATTCACAATGCAGAGATGATACATTATTGGTGAGTTAATGCAGGAGGGTAACTCGTAGTTAGTACATGTTCAATATTAAGAAAAGAGTCAAGGAAAATGAAACAAAAAGAGTGGAGGAAAAAAGTAAAGCTCATTCGGAAAATGATGTATGGAAATATAGAAAGGAACCACCTAAGAACTGGAATTCACCTCTACCACTTTGGTTTATTGAGACAAACAAAAACTCTTACTTTGAACAGTTAAAAAATTCTAAAAGAAATGATTCAAATAACAAACATTCGGAATAATTGTATTGTGCGGAACCGACTCGTTGTACTTAGAGGCCGTGTAAGCGTTGATGTTGGTGTTAATGACAACGTCTGCATTGAATACAACGGAATTAAAACCTTTTGGCCAATTATGTGTGGTAAATTCAAAGCATTTATACTTTTGATGCGGGGAATGAATGTTTTGTCGATTTCTCTTGTGAAATGTCCTCGGATTAAGAAATCGCTCATGATTCATTATGAACACAAAAATGGACTTTATACACTTAAATTTGCTTACATAATGTGTACAGATAGTAAAGGTGAAATATTTGAAAATGGTCACTTTCAAGCTTCAAGTGATGAAGAGAACTCGTTAACATGTGCTATTCGAAAAATAAGCTTTCTGGCTTTTATTATCCAATCATTCTTCGCTGAAACGCTTCCCAAACACAAATCATTGAATTTAGAGTTGAATGCTGAATTTGAGCCAATTGTTTACTCAATCATTGTCAAAAAGAGCAAATCTGAGTTGTCCTCTCTCAATAAGTATCAGTTGTGGGAATATATTGCATCTGAACTGCTCAAATCAAATTATTATGACGAAAAATGCAAGTTTTTGGCGCTATGTTCTTTTACGCGCTGTAAACGAGAAGTATTTCAACATCTTAATTTTCAAGAACTGCTGAAAGTTAGTGAATGCGCTGTAGCATTAGGATCCGGCGGTTTGGCATTAGTCGCTACACCGACTTTGTGGACACTCCCGAACAACACGGCTGATATTCTTAAAATGCAAAGTTCAACTACACCTCAACTACTACAGTAAGCATGATTTTTTTCCTCGTTAATTCGTGAACTTAATCGTGATAAACAGTTACAGTGTTGCTACTATTGGCGCTTGCATACACGAGATTGGTCACACACTCGATTTGGGGCATGCATTTTTTGGAGTCATGTCAAAAGATTTCATACACATGCACCGCTTTTTTACAAATCAAAATGAATCTGTGAAGTGGTGGAATAGAAGTTCGTTCATTATTCTGTGCCACCATAAGTGGATAACGAATGGCGATCACACCGACAGCATTATTCACTGCAAAGATCACTTAAAATCAAAAAATGGTATTGTTATTGTTGATTATCGAAACATCGATGGATTCACGATAAAATATTGCGAGTATTCTTTGCCTTCGAAAATAGTAAAACTTGAAAGCAGCAGCGATGTTAGATATATTTTTGCTATGGATACGAAAGGTAACTCAGTGAGTGTTTCTATGACTTAAAAGTTCGAATAACGCGAACGATGTACTGACGACATATCGGACATTCACTGAGTCTCTTTCCACAATCGTTACAAGCAATCATGTGTCCACATTCCAACAATACACAATTTATTTCCCTTTCCATGCAAATTTTGCACACATTCGATTCTTCAATTTCCTCCGGATCTGTAACGATTAACATTAGTTTATATTTGTGCATAAAATGACCAGACCTTTAATAGATGTTTGTTGATTTTCACGCCACAAACGGAGTACTTTTTGAGCTAGCTCTTCCTTCTCACAGCAGCCTTTGTAATTAACGAAATTACGTGTTAACAACAGCTTCAATTGTCTAACGCTTAAATTTTGAATGTCATCTTCGCTTTTCAAATCATTGATGTTAAACAGTTTTTGGTCATCACTTGCACTCTTATCATCAACTTCAGTATTCAATCGTTGTCGTTCGTTTTGCCCATTTGAAGATTCTGATGCTTCTCGTACATCGTCATCATTTACAAAAACCCAATTTGACTCACTTTCACATTCATCTTGTGCTCGGCTAGAAGATGCATGAGGATAATAAGTGTATGAAGATTGTCCAGTTGATCGAGCCTCTATTGGCCTAGAACTACTCGAACCGAGAACCAGGTCTACTAGTTCTGACTTCTCCTGAAAAACATAACTACATGAAATTCTATAATAGAGAAAAAGAAAAATTCTATAAGGAACTTACGTTACAAAATTGAGCTGAAATGCCTTTTTTCTCCAAAAACCAACGTAAATCTCGAACCCTCAAACTCATTAGAGCATTTCTGTCAGGCGGCTGAGCAGCGAATACACGACACCTTCGACATCGGTGTCGTGTTGATTCCTGCCCTCGTCTCAAATCTTTTGTAAAACAATCGGCACAAAAGTCCATTGAGCACTCCGTGCATGTTTTCTGCAATTTTCGTTTTCCATCAGAAAAATGATTAAACACAAATAATACCTTTCTACGAGTGATCATATTAAATTTGTCGCCGCAGTTTTCACAGTTTGTGTTCCTTTCACCCTCCGATCGCGACATAAAACGAACTAAATTTTGCGGGGCAGAGCTGAGTGTTTGACTCAAATTTGCGACTTTTATGTATGGAATATTGACTTGCGGTAGGTCAAAATGAACTCCGAAACGCGAGTTACTCGAATGACGCTGCGAATGATTCGCAGGAGTTGAATTGTTTCGAAACGACATTTGAACGAGTGACTCGTAAACAGCGTATGAACAGGGATTATGAATAGCACTGCTCGAGAAATAGCAGTTCGCTAAACGAAGAGAAGATGGCGATTAAGCGAGTCGAGAGCAGAGTGACTCGAGTGACTCGCGTTCGTTCCGCTGTTCTGTGAACGCAGCAACAAATGTCGCAAATCGCAAAACCCCGCAGTGTTGACAACGAAACTGCCGACAAATGTTTGTTGGTGTGTAACTCATCGGGCATTGAGAAGGCGAGCATAACGCGAAGCCAAGGTTTGTTGAAAACGTTGTTTTAATTTTCCTTTGCTACATGTGTTTTTGCAGTAAATGGAGTCGCGGGTTCAGCTGCTGCTTCTAGAAGCAATTCCTCGTTTCAGAACACTGTTTCATCTCAAGAAGTGCCCGGAAAACGATCGAGTAAAAATGGAAATTGGAAACTCATTTCCGATCCGTGTCTCGTTAAAGGCACTGTTAAAGTTTACCGATATGAAGGCGTCGTTCCTGGGGTTTGTATGCTTCGTAAACGTCTTATTAACTGTTGTTCTACAGAAAGAGTGTCTGCACCCTCCTGTGATCATTCAAGACCCAAGAAAGAAAAAAACAGAAGCTTCGTGGGTTAAAACAGAGACTATGTTTTTGCTTAGCACTAAGTTCAAAGTAATGAACTCTTTTTGTTTACTTGACTAAATTAACTCAATGCAGATTGATAGTCATTATGTCGGTGTTCCTCCTCCTGTTGAAGTATCCGTCACTAATTTGAATGATAACATAAACCAAAAGTTTCTGGAAGACATGGTCAAGAAATTTGGTGCTGTTGAGGAGTCACAAATTCTGTATCATCCGAAAACGAAAAAACATCTCGGTTTGGCAAGAATAACATTTGTATTTACACAAGGCGCAAAAGCTTGTGTCGAAAAATTGAACGAAACCTCCGTAATGGGAAACATTATCAAAGTTTTTTTAGATCCTTTTGGTAATTATTATTTTAATATTGTGAACAAGCATATATTAAAAATGTATTGTAGGGAAAGAAGTAACACAATCAATGGAAATGATAGTGAATCCACCGAAACCTGTTGTTCAGCCTGTAGTTCCCAATAAGGATTCATTCATCAGCAGTGAACACACTGAAGGCGATTCAACCACATTATCAACAAACTCGTCACTACATCACAATAACATAACTCCATCGAAGGGCTCCGATTTTGGGTACAACTCAGAAAGTTGTGTAAATAGTTATGGCCCTCAGTCTTCATGTTACCGTTCGAATCAGTCTACACCTGCAAGTTTGGACAGTGGTTTTTACGGTCCCGGACAATTTCCTTACAACAGTCAAACGAACACTCAGTCATGGAACACCGGACAATCTCAGTCATCGTGGGAGAATCCACCGACTCCATGGCCAGAAGTTGCAAAGTTCACTACATTCAACGAATGTATCAAGAAAAGTCCAGTTCGTGAGAGTCTCGATTCGAGAATTGAGTTGTTACTGAAACAACACAGTAAAGGAATGGCACCAAGTTTCTTAGGTGAGCTAGGAGGAATGTCAGGACTTGGAAGTCCTCCTTTTGAATCTATGTGCCACCGAAGCTCTCCAAAACAATACAACAAAAAGCAGAACATAAATGTGAAAGACAACTATTCCAGGAGATCAAAAACAGATGACTCGGACGCTATTCTTGGCACTCCTCCGTCACCTTTTATAAGTGCCTCTGATTATATAAAATGGCATAAAGTGACAAATGCAATAGACTCAGGAAAAGATCCTTGTTTGGACAGCGATGACGAAGATCATGATGATGAAGACAGTGAGAATGAAGTTAAACTCGCGAATGGTGACGACGATGATGCAACTCCTGTGAAAGACGAACCTTTGTCTACAAAACGAACGAGGAATCGTCAAAAGAAGGTTCCGGAGAAATGTGATGATGATGATGACGATCGCATGTCACTGTCATCGTTGAGTAGTGGAGAAAAACTGCACATAACGAGTGATGTGTCTGCGGGTTCAGGTATTGTTCACCATCCAATGTATCCGAGCGAACAGGTACAAATGATGGCTCGCTTGGGTATTTGGAAGCCTGGAATGGGATCTGGTATGTTTACGGGTACTCCAACGGGAGCTCATCACAACTTTGCCACCCCATCGTCCATCGGCTCTCATTATCAATACCCTTTCTGTTCATATAACAATTCAATACAGTTGCAAGCAGCGAGACATCCTTATTTCCGGTTGCCATTTACATCGCCTGGAATGTTTGCAAACTTTACGTTCTCTGCGTTTCCCACATTTCAACCAACTCTAGAATCTTCTTGTTCTGAAATTTCAGGTAAAAGTCAACAGTCTGTGGAATTTGAACACAAAGCAAACGAAGCACGCAGAGAACCGTTAACAAAAGCTGTTTTGGACGCGGTCGTCTCTGAGCTGAAAGAAATTATTAAAAAAGATATATTTAAGAAAATGATTGAAAGTACAGCTTTTAAAAGTTTTGAGACGTGGTGGGATGAAAACGAAAGACAATCAAAAGCTCGCGGTCGTATTATCCATGATGAGGAAAGCAAGCCAGCTACACGAACTGTAGAAGATAAAAGCCAATGGTCTTCGTATTCTTCTGTATACGAAAATAACAAATCAGATAATTCGTACGCTTCTCTGGGTGAACATTTTGTTGCTGGACTTGGACTTCGAGCTTCAATACCAAAAATGCCATCTTTCAGGAGAAAGTTCAAGAAACCGCCCTCACCACAACTTGAAGATGACGAAACTGTTGATTCTAAGAAAACGTTCTCAGACGATGAAATGGAAAAGGACTCTGTGTTTAAATCTCTGGAACAGAATGTGAAGAAAAACAGAGCAGCCGCTGTCGTTGAAGATTTGCAGGACAACTCTTCGGATGATGAATCTTCAGTGATATCAAATGTTAGCAGAAAAGGTGAAATCCGAGGTTCACACAGTGATATCAGTAGTAGTAGTAGCAGTAGTTACGGTTCTTCCAGTTCTAGTTCGAGTGACGATGAAACTTCTAGTGATGAAAGTGAATCGGAGTCTGTGAAAAGTAGAATTTCTGTGTCATCAAAGCGTGATAACAAAAAAGCAGTTCATTCATCTGAATCATCTTCTGAAAGTTCATACGAATCATTATCAGATAGTGATGAAGACAGAGGAAACAAAAAGAATAGAATTAAAATGTTGAAAGAAAAATCAAATAAAAGTGACGACATTTCGATGAGTAAGCTAGAGTATGAAGCTTCTGAAGCGCTCATATCTTTAGCAACAGGTTTCCAATCAGTTTCTGAAGCTAAAGGAAAGTCGAAAAAATTAAGTGCAGTTAACAATGAAGTGAGTGAGAAACAAATTAGTGACACAGACTCTGCTTCAGAAGTGGAGATTATGGAACGTGAAACTCCACAAGAGTCTGTAGCTTTTGACCATAGTTACTGTCTACCTTCTGCTACAAAACCAACTGTTGACAGTGTTATTGATGCAGTCGCTAGAGGGTCTTTTCCAAATTCGAGTGAATCCAACGAGAAATCTGCAGTTTCAATATCAGATCATTTGTACAGTAAACAAACTCAACCGCAAATTTCTGTGAAATCTAATAAAAGACAATACCGGAAACGGCAAACCATCTCTCCCGAATTTAAACACAATGTGTACACCGTTGCTTCTGAATGGAGGAAAGCAAAGCGCAGTAATAAGGTGGACAAAGATTATGCAGTTAATGATTCTCAGACACTACCGTTGTTTGAAACACCAGAATATAAACAACGATCATTAATGGAAGAAATGAACATTTTGTACGAATTTTTGACGACCGGAATCGATAATGAAGATATAAATTATATGAAACGCAGCTACGAAGCAATGCTACAAGAAGATACGACTCAGATGTGGTTAAACGACACACATTGGGTAGAACATCCATCGACAAATGTTTTCACATCACCAAAAAAGAAAAGGAAAGTGGAGAACGTACGAGTTCACCTCACTGGTTGTGCTCGATCCGAAGGTTTTTACAAAATGGATATGAAGGAAAAAGCACTTAATTCTCACGTAAATGACAATCGAAAAAGACACTTTGTTGATGATGATGACGATACAAAACAATTACGAGCTCGCATGCCGACAACACAACAATCTACAAGAGAGGCAAGATCAAACCAAAGACGGCTGCTGGCAAGTGTGGATGCTGCATGGAGTGATCTGCTGAAATTTAATCAATTACAGGTACACCAAATATTTTAAACGGTGTTTACAATTATGCTGTTTTTTAGTTCCGCAAAAAGCAATTGAAGTTTGCCAGAAGCACTATTCATGATTGGGGACTTTTCGCATTGGAGCCTATTGCCGCAGACGAAATGGTAATTGAATACGTCGGTCAAATGATTAGACCTGTTGTTGCTGATTTACGAGAGAAAAAGTATAATGAAATGGGAATTGGAAGTTCATATTTGTTTCGAGTGGATCTCGAAACGATTATCGACGCAACAAAGTTCGGTAATTTGGCTCGGTTCATTAATCACAGCTGCAATGTAAGTTCATCTCTATTTGAAAAGTATAACTCTAAATTATTTTGCAGCCAAATTGTTACGCAAAAGTTATAACAGTAGAGGGCCAAAAGAAGATAGTAATTTACTCGAAGCAGCCGATTGGTGTAAATGAAGAAATAACATACGATTACAAATTTCCGATTGAAGACGAAAAGATACCCTGTCTTTGCAACGCCCCGCAGTGTCGAGGATATCTGAACTAAACACATTACGACTGCGCACTTGTAAATATTTCAGTGTACGTAAACTGCACTGTACGTGTTCATTGCGGACACATTTCTCAGTCCAGTAATCATGTAATCGATTGTATATAAAACATGTTCACTGATTGTTCAATCTCTTTGCTTGTTTCTGCGTTGCAGTCTTCAAGCTGTTCGTTATCTGACACGCTTAAACAGCAGTTGCAGACACTAACAGAAAATGTGCACAATGCAGTTGCTGTCTATGAAGCAGAGAACGCAGATGTTTCGGTGTGTGAATACGTTTTACGGTTTACGTCTCAATATCATCGAGTTGTTCAAGAACTGGAGACTTATAGCGAACATGTGGATTCAACCTTGTTGGTTAATCTGAAGACATTTCACTCTGAAATTACGTCCAAATTCGAGTCATTACGAATTTTGGCTCCTTTCACCAGTCTTGTAAATCAAATGACGCTGATTGACACTTTAATAGTCGACAGCATCTCTTTAAGTAAACAAAAGAAGTACTTCTTGGCCGTACAACAGTTGTGTAAAGCAAAAAGAGAGTCGGCTATGTTGCGTTCGTCAGCAGTCGATTCGTTTTTGACAGATGATGTTCACTGTTTATTAACTGCGATTGAATTGGAGACATCTTTTTTGTGGGAATCTGTTTCGGTGACTTGCAAACAACTTTGGAATAAATGCGTTAGTTTTAAAAGTGAATTGACTACGGAGAAATGTCAACCGTTGTTTAAATTGGCCATTGGTTTTGGTGATTCAAACGTGGATGACTTTATAAATGCTTTGGATCATATGCTATTATTACGCTGTTTAATTTTTGATTTAGGTGATTCAATTATTCACAACGTAATTGAACCATATGTGAGGAAAAAAATTGAAAATATAGAAATTTCAGATGCCGCTGTTATTGTCATCTATGGTGAACATAGTATTTCAGCTATTCAATTTATACAGAAACTTGAGTTAATAATATACTACTTGACAGTAGCATTTTCAAAATTGAAAGTCAAAGTTTTTCACAAATATTTCCGCAACAAATGTGACGAAATGATGCAATTAATTATAAATAGAATTGTAATTCCGGAAATGCCTACGAGTCAAGTTCAACTTGAAGAGTATCGCATGTTTTTGGATTCAGTAAGAACATTTGAAGATTCATTGATTGTAAATGGATATTTGGAATCAAAGTCTTTAAGCCTTAAACAACTGTCGGAGAATGTTAAACTAGATTTCTCAGCGAAAGTATTTCGGAATTTGTTGATTAAGATGAGAGACTTAATCAAACACGATTTCTATCCAGTTATCGATGTTGGTTGTTGTGTTAATGAAGATAATCACTGTCTCGAGTGCAAACATGAATTAGATGAACAGTTTCCGTGTTTTGAGCAGCGAAAAGTTAGTGAATCAATCGTTGATCTGAAAAATTTGATAAGAGAGACGATTGCAGAATATTCAAGCGACGACAATCAGTTTCAAGATCATCTAAGCAACACTGTGCGAAATTTGTGTGAACTTTACATAACTGTATTTCCATGTGTTTATCGCAAAGAACTTTCAAATGCACCTGAAAAAATTGCATTATTTTATAACAATTGTTTGTATTTAGCACACGAATTACAGTCTCTACATTATGATTACGAGCATCAACTGAATCCGACAGTTTTTAAAGATTTTGTCACTGTATTAAAACAAATTGGTTCCGATTATTTACTCGACTGTCTTAGAAAACAACGAAATTTCTCGTTTTTCGACCTGAATGACGCAAGTAAAAAACTGATTTCTAACTGAAATTAACACCAGATTGTCAAAAAATCTCCGTCTTAGTCATGTTTTGTATACAATAAATAGTTTGCAAATTAATTTGTTTGTCCTTATTTTAATATTTTAACACCAGCACCAACAACACACAATCCAACAGCTAATAAAAGTTAAAATGGTTAATCATCAAGAATAATCGACCACTGTAACTAATATTTGTTCAAGAAATTTGCTGTTCATTTGTTAGCCTTGATTGTAACGCAGTATGTTTTATTGAAGCGTTAATGGTTAAATTGAAATCACATTTTCGTCGTTGTTCAAATCACTGAAATAGATTAAACCAAACAGGCACTGCACTTGTTGATACATTGCATATGAATAAGAATAAAGTATTAATAACTATCGTTAGCTTATTACTGAATTGAAGTAACGTTTTCAAACATATCTTCACTGAAGTGTTTCTTTGGTTCCACTGTTGGAGGAATCAACGTGATACTGTAAAGAACTCGCTTGCTTCTATACCAACTGTAACTGTTATCGAATTTCACGCAGTCTGCATTGAATTATTAATATTAAGTGAAAAGGACAGTACACGTACATTTTCCTGGTTTTTCTACAACAACAAGTCCATCTTCGGGAACCAGATGACAGTTTACTCTTTGATAAGGAACGACGATGTCTTCGTCATCACCAGAATTGGGTCCTTCGAGCTCTTCGATGGTTCGCTGTCTGTAAACACAAAAAGCGATGTCATAGTTTTCTGTTTTAAATTCCCAACGAATCATCGAACGAGCAATTTCGACATTTAGCTGAATGATATGAAATGATTTCTTGTCGACGACAACCGATTCCAAATTCTGATCAATAGAGAGTCTACGACTAGGAGTTGTATAATAAGAACATGGAACTTGACCACCGCAACAAACCACCGAAGGACACCGTAGATCACCATCAACAGGATCAACTTTCGTACCACCCCAATGAACAGGCAATTCATAGGGATTAATCATTTCGTGTAGCTTTTCTCTCCACGTTCCTGTACAATATATTTATTAATATTTCACACTTTTGTATTACTAGGGATGTGAATTTTCGGTAACGGCGGTAAAAAACCGAAAATATCGAAATTTACCGATTTGAATAAAATTATGATCAATCACGGATTAGGCATTAATAATAGAAAAATTGCTTGAAAACGGTGAATTTTCCTACCGTACTACACATTTGAGCTCGAGTGTCAATCGCGAGTGAGACGGGCACATGTTTATGTTTTTGTGTTATATATTGAATTTTTTATTTTCGCGATTTTCAGTATCCTGAAAGACCATTTTTCAGCTCACGGTAGCTCACCAAAGGCAGAAAGTGAGTCACTATTCGCTTACTCAATGTTTTTATTGTGTTCATTGTTAGCTGATCATGTAAAAAACACTTAGTAATTTCCTTCGTTTTGCCGGTAGCACAATAATTAAAAGGGCTGTGAAAGCATTTTTGCATGTGTAGAATAGTGTACATGAAATTAATATTAAACCACTAAAGAAAAGAATTTTTGCGAATTAGACAAAGTTTTAATTCAATACAAAGAGATGCGAAGTTTAGCTGCTATAGTTCCTTAAACAACTGAGAACGGTATGTAGAAGTGAAAAGGATTCAACAATGACAATTGACAGCGTGTAGTGCTCAAAAAATGATCACCAAATTTTTACCGTTTTTGAAATATTTTTTACCGAAAAGTCACATCTCTATGTATTACTTTTCACAACTCACCTTTTCCAAACACCTCTATTTTTTTAGCTGTCTCATCAGCAAGAAATGGTTTTACGAGTGCATACGCCACAGGAAAGTACTTCGGTGCTGTTAAAATTTAATTGTCATACCACATACAAGAAGTGACACACTTGCATTCAAGTGTTGTTTCTAACTTTAATATTTCAACTTTTAATTTATAAGATTTACGTGATGTGTTGCTAAATAACATAATTTTGTTGTGATTATTCACAAATAAAATTGCGAATGGAAAAGGAAATGTATTTTTATGCATTATATTCAATTTTCATCAGATATAACAAGCAGCTAAATAACCAGTCACAACAAATTTCACAACGAAATATTCACTTGAAAGTCCTTAACAACTTAGATACCATTTATTTGTATGATCATTTTATAGTTTTCTCAAGAGTTGTCAGATAATGTTTGAGTAT
>NCKV01001035.1:0-12178 GCA_003675905.2 Leptotrombidium deliense
AAAACTAACAATAATCACACGTTTACAATTATTGTGAAAGATCGGTTAGAAGAGGTTTTAAAAGTTAAAATTGTTTTAGCGAAGAGCACAAGTCGATAAGTTGTTAAATGAAAATGTGTTGAAAAGTTATTCGCCCAATGATTTATTGCCGATGAACAAGAATAAAAAGTAATGCGAAGCTTCGATGCTCGTCTCGACTGACACATTAATATTTCCAGAATGATCGGGAATCCCGGGAAACACAATAAAACAGTGAATTGTTGTGTCGATGCATACGCAAAGCGTTCGTTGCTTGTGTTCTTGAACAGTGAATAGTCGACGTTTTAATCGTTTACATGAATTTACCGCGAATGCAAAACGTTTTCTTTGAACACTTTTATGCACACAGCAATTGTGCATTTGAATACAAATGTTTAAAGAAACGCTGAAATATCGTAGAAATTGCTTGTTATCAGAAAGAAGATTACTTGAGTTTCGCCTTGAAATGAAAACCGTTCATTGCAAGCATTGCACGTATTTACACCGTTTATGAGAATCTTATGCAGATTAATGTTCACTTACAGTGAATTGTGTGTTCCACTAATTTCGAAATAATTGCAGACGACGAGCTAAGACGATGAGATTCAAGTGCAACGGCGTTTGCTTAGCATCGTAAAATGATCAGTTTCGCAATGTTTTCTTACCGAAAAATTGGTTTGCATGCAAATCTGTCTTATTTGTCTTTACATCATCTGCAAACATTTGCATGCGACGAAAATTTATCACAAAACTTAACTTCGACACTTGACTTCAACAATACGTACGCTTCAAAGTTTAAACTTGATGACATAATAATCAGACGCATTGGAGACAGAAATTAAAAAGTTTAAGGAAATACATATATGTGTATTAAATACGTAATTAAATTAAGTGTAATCGTGTAGCACATAGTGCACTGTTTTAATTTATATTCACTCGACGTTTTGTTCAATGTTAATTCACAATCATAATTGAAAACAATGAGTTATGATATAAATATTAGAAAAAAGAGAGAAAAAGATTTAATAAGGAAGTGAAGAGTAAAATGTGAGGAAACAGGTGAAGGCTTCGATATAAAAAACATGATATATACACACATACGTAATACATGTTGATTGATTGTTTGCGGTCGCATATTACTGTTTTCCACTTTTTTTATTTTCTCTCCATTTTAATTTAGAGAAAATTATTTTTCAAATGTTTGCAATGCGAACTATGTGACGACCATATAGTACTATTAATAACAACTTTATGCAGCAACAACAACAGCTACGTACGAGTACGACAATAACAGTACAGCAAGCAATCAATTTTGCGTGGGAAATGTAACTGTACGAATAACGAGAAGAAAAATAAAAATATTCAATTTTGTATTTTGTAATTGCGAAATATGTACTCATGGCAATACTTGACAACATGATACAAAAATAAAAAGTGTTACATTTTGTCACTTGAAAATGTTATACTTATGTACAGTAGTTGACAATGTTATTTGTTTGTAGTTTACTAAACATTGATCACTTTTCACACAAATTTTTATTCAAACTGTACAATTTATTGCGAAATTCGAAACAACAAGACAAACAGTGTTTTCAGATTTAACCGAACACACAATTCCGTCGTGTATTTTGGTAGATTGAATGCGCTGTGTACTTCAAACATATTCGTTGCGATGTTATTTGAATTTCTAAAAACGAAGCAAACTTTTTTATTATTTACTGTTTTGTGTGTGTATATGTTGCACAGGCAAAAAACAATAATAAAAAAGGTAGAAAATATTTTTACTGAAATTCAATTTTGATCATATATTTTCATGTTTTTATGAATTTTTGCGAATTACAGTGCAACACGAAATATTTGCATTTCAAAAATTATTTTTTGCTTTTCATTCAAAGAAAATATTGAAAAACAAAAAACAGTGAAAAAAGTTTAACAAAAAGTTGCGGAGATTCAAACAGCTCACTGACTTGTTCGTATTCTTTTATTTCGACATGTTTCAATTAAAAAACAACAAACAACGACAATGACGTCGATGATATCATCAAAATGATAATATTGTACATACTGCATATAATAGCGAATGATTGAAATGAATTCGTTTTCATTCGTCTTGTGTATTACATTTGCTTCGCTACGGAACAAAGTTATTCAATAAAATAAACATGAGCGAACTGTCACGGTGAATCTCTTGAATCTCATTCACAGTGTATACAAAATTTCATATTTAATAATTTTTGACTGCACACATACACACAATATTTTTATTATTTTATTTCGAATGCAATGTTTTTACTTTGAAAACTAAAAATTCGGTTCAAAAAACTGATTATTTCATGACGGCTATAAATTATTAAGCGTTTAAGCGATTAAAAAATAAAAAAGTTCGCAAAAATTTCATTAATAATTTATTTATAATTATGCAGTCAGTGTATCGCTTGGCCCAACGTTTTTTCATTCGAATCACTCACTAATATTAATTGCGAATCTAATACGAAATTAAAAGGCTTAATTTAGCGGTTACGCTTTTAAAAATGGGTTAACCTTTAATTATCATGCACTTCGAATAGAACACGTTCAATAATAAAAACAATCAAAACTTTTCACTTTAATGGAAACATGCAAATACAGCTTTGGACACAATCACACAATCACATTCAAAGCGATCATTTCACGATGAACACACATCGTCCGAGACTGTACATTTCACTCGTTCGCAAATTTAGATCCAAATTATTTTCTCCAATACGATTCATGTGCAAGTATCGTTAAATATTTACACCGTTTATGAGAAACTTATGCAAATATGTTCATTTACAGTGAATTGTGTTTGAAATAATTTTCTTTACTTCTTATTACAACTAAATTGTGGTTCACTTTCCATCGTTTACTACTGAATTTATTGAAATAGCATTCAATGTTTTTTGTACAATTAAAAGTGAATTAAATGAGGTTATTTTAACGAAGAAACTTACAATTAACTAATGACTTAAATTTGTGCCTTTCAAAATAATGTTTTATTTTATTCGCATCATTGTAATTACAATAACTCAACTTGTATTAGGGTCGAAAATTAGCATATTATCCAATAGTGCACATGTTTAAATTCACATTGACCGGCTGTCGAAACGCAAACAAACAATTTTTCAGCGATAAATTTAAAAATAAGTCTCATATTTGACATATTCAACTAATTTGAAAATTATTGAAATGAAAATGAATTTGAATTCGAGTAAATAAAAATAAACAGTTAATTACAATGTAATAATAATGTAATAATTGTGCGAATGAAGTGAATTGCAGCGTAGTAGCATAAAAAGTTGCGCTCAAAGTTCACATAAAAATATTGAACAAATATACAAGCAAATATGAAAAAAGAAAAACAGTGCACTTACAGCAAATGCAGAAGAAAAAAAGTTTTTTCGCAAAATTGAAAATCGTGTGTTTCGTGTGTTTCGAGACATAAGAAATATTTGAATGAAAAATGAGATACAAAAAACGAATAAAAATTTTTTCAATACTATTTTCGAAATTTTATATATTCAAAAACTATTTTCGTTACAATTTTTTATCGTGTTTTTGCTTTTTTGAAAATGTGATGAAAAATAAAAAAGTACATTCAGCTGAACTCGCTGCGAACACACGATCAACAACAATGTCAGCTAAAGCAATGCTTCCGTTTGCTGCACTCGAGAAACTTTTCTTTCTAAGGTTTTGTCATGTCTTACCAAAACACCCACACTTTCAATTTTTAGCAGTGCACATTTACATAAGTACATTGGTAAATTGATCATAATATGCTTTTTTAGAGAAAAACAATGAACAACGCTCCATATAAATTTATTTGCGTCAAGTGATTTCCTGATGCAGAGGTGTTTGTTCATTTCATTTCATTTCGATTTCAATGATTCAATAATTTCTGTTCCGGATGCGTATGCTGCAAGAAAAAAATGCTTCGTCTGAGACACAAGTACTCAGAGAAAAAGCACGTTCTGTGCGATCCACTTTAATTAACCGTTAATCATTTATAATTTCGCAATTAACGAGTACTTGTGAACACTTAATTCGCCGTGTTTCCTTCTAATTATTACACGTACATTTCACATATATATGCATTTTAAATGTCACACTTGCTGTTTGCGGTGTTCATTTATGAAATTATGATTAATAAGATAAAAACAGCAGAACAATGAAATGTTTCATTGCATGTGTGTCGCACTGTGAAAAGAACGACTGTGAAAGTGAATAATCACGACTGAAAAGTTTGCGTTGCACTTGAATGGTTTCACAAAATGTTTGAAACGTCGAAATTTCACCACAAAAAGCACAAAATAAGGTTACCGAGAGTAGAAAGTAATAAAGTTATTATCAGGGAAAAAACCGCAGTTGACACACACTCGACTCGTAAAAGTCTGTTATAAATTGAATACAAATTGTATTTTTGTACATGTATCGCTTTTTGACATAATTACTATTTTCATTCAATTCCAAATTGTCTGTTGTCGCAGTGCAACGAGAGAATCGGCATTTTGAAGGGCAGCCATTGTGTCGCCTTTAATTATAATTTTGCATATATCCTCAACAGTGTCATCTTTTTTATGCCACTGTTTTCATTGCAATCGCGGAAACAGTTGCATTTAAATTCAATGATCCGTTTCAAAGTGTGTCTGTGTGTTTCGAAAACCATATTTGCAATGATAATAACAACAACATGTTCGCAGTGCGATGTGCATACTAGTACCTTCTGTACACGTTTCGACTCACATAATTTAAAAAGCAAACATTGGCAAGCGAACGCAATGAATTTAATGTGTTGTGTGCGCGATTAGACGCACGTCGATATGTGTCTCAAATATGCGACTGTGTTTTGTTTCGTGTGTGTGTACGTGATCTCAGTTTAGTGAACAGAAAACTTTTTTACGACTTTTAACAAAATAGCAGAGAATGCGGTGCGATTCATTTGCGTGTCTACTTCTCGAAAAGAACCATTAATTTGTGCTGTTCTGCATCATTGTTTTTAAATAATAAAAATACACACGTATACTTAACTTTGCCGAAAAAGCTGACGACATTCTGTCCGATGAACATGTATTCACTGCATTCGACGCTTTCATTTGCGAAATATAAACGTTTTATTAGTTAATAAAGTTTTGAAAGAAAAACACATGCAAACAGCCCAAGTTTACTCGCCGCGCCCATTCACATACTTTTCTCCCCATCTTTTCGGCTTTGATTTATGCTTTTTTCACGTCTTTAATGAATTTCTTGATTCACTAATCACTTTGCATTTCGAAAACACCACCATTCAAACTTCCTTCTAAAACTCTGCACTCCTATTTCTATGTCCACAAATTAATTATTTCTTGTGCAGCGAGAACTGTAATAAAACCTAGAAAACAGTAATAATAATCGTTTCTTAAGTGTATTCTAATTCCAAATCAGCAGACAAACAAATGAGAAATGCGATCGTAAACTTCTCACAGACGACGGACACTGCAAATTAACGTCCAACCATCGAACAAATTTTGCAGAAATTAATGTGAACTCGAACTACGCTATTTGCAATCACTTTCCATCTTCACATTGACTATAAGCAATTTTTGAAATAAACATTCACAACAATAATTCACACAAAATTTTCCATTGAAATTTAAGGTCAATAAACAAATGATCATTGCTGTGAATCGCCATCAAAACCATTTCGCAATGAAGAAAATTCTCGCGAATGCATTATTCGCAATGAACTAATGCAAACAATAAATCACATCATTGAAACCATTAAGAAATAACAGTAAAGGTCACACCCTCTAACACGCAGCGAAAAATTGTATTTCAAATACTGATCAACAAACGAGAACCACAATTTATGATTATTGGAACAGTGTTCAGAAATGTTGTGAACAGCAGTGGCAAGTATCTAATCTCAAGGACTGCAAATATGAAAATGTCCATCGATTGCCACTCGACTAGCCAACATCTGTGATTCTATGCAACTCAAGCACACACCACAAAAAACAGTTAATAGACTGAAACACAAATAGGTTAATTGAATTCAACTCACGTGTGTGATATGTTTTTTGAACAAAAGAAACTAAGTGAAACGTATCGTTTTAAAAATAGAAAAAGGCGATTTCAAGTAGCTGTATAACTCGAAATTACTTTACAATTGGCAGATGGGTTAATTATCGGGCGTACTGATATTACTGTGGCCCCTTTGTATCTTTTTCATCTATTTTCTACCTTAAAACATATATTACTACACACTGAATTTAAAAAGTTGGTCTGCGTACCCTTTCGTTCATTAAATAGAACTACGAAAAGTGAATTGTAAAAGACAAACAAACAAAGCTTGTAAATTGCAAAACGATTGCCTCATGATTTGCAGTTAGAACGGACGGTGGAAGAAGAATGAAATGTGCTGCGGAGTGACAGACATACGACAGACATTGCAAAAAGCCATTAATATCGCGACTGAGAATCATTTGTAATAAAAAAACAATTTCGACGACGAATACAAATGTCGCGCACACATCTCGACAGTGAATTATCCTCTTTTCGAACAATCACTTTCCGAATTCATTTTCTTTTATTATCAGAAGTTTCACTTGAATTCGTTTCATTCAATGAGACAAATTACGTTAAATCATTTTAAAAAATTCATCAATCGTAAGAAATAGTATTTCGACTGTCAATCGTTTACTGATGATTACAAATTACACGTTCTCAAAAGTACTGTGCATCGCTTTCGACGAACTTTTGTCGCATTTACAGATCGTTGCTTCGATTCGAAACGAAGGCTATTTTTTGCATTTAGAAAACAAAGAAATGCACCGTTTTCTCGAGGATATATGTGCGGATGAATATAAATATGTTCCATTTACCTACACTCGTTGAATAAACAATTCGAACATTTCATGATTTCATTCTGCGACAGATAACTGAGCGAATCCGATTAATGCTTTCTCATCCAATTCTCCGTTTTCTTCTCTTTCATTCTAAGAAAGAATAAGATTTAAATCCGGGAATGGCTCAGACAGTCTTACCAGTGCAAAAACGATGTTCTTAGTGGACTTCGGACATTCAATTACTTTCTTAAGGTTAGCAGCAACAACTATCACATCTCGAGGATCAACAAGACCAGCCTGTTCTAATTCGGTTGCAATACCATCCGCAGTATCTGATAATTAAATCAATAATAAGGGATAAGTTTCTCAATCTTCTGAACAATTTTTCAGATTATGTAAATGTCAGGAAATGTTCCCACGTGGAAATGTCATTATGTAAAACACACACCTCTTTCGGCAGCGAACTCGAAACGAATATCGTTCAGTTCCTTCTTGCCATTTCGTATCCTTAAAACCAAATTCAAGGTTGGTACGGCAACCGTGTCGTTGTTTTCACTGACGTTTGACGTATCGCATTTTTCTTTTTTCTGGTTTAAAGAAGATTCTTGAGGCACTTCGTTTGAAGAGATTTTTCTCTTTGCTTCACTTTGATTTTTGTCACAGTTGTCCAAAGTAACTGCAACTGAATCTAGCCTGAAAGACTCACTGGATTCATCAGTTGGTGTATCTTTCTCATCTGATTCATCGTCCGAAGACCATACCCAGTCTCCAGTTTCAGTGCGATGTAAGCGACCACTTGTACCCGGAGCTCTTTTCACATTTTTTGCTTTCTTCGCTCTTTCTTCAATGCTAGGAGCACATGAAAGAAGATTCTGAAACAAATATTTTTTATCTTTTGCTTTTCTGAAAAAAGGATGTTTTATTAATTCAGTGGCTGTTGGACGTTTCGAAGGATCTTTTTGCAGACAATCAGAAATCATTTTTCGAATAGACTTTCCATAATTTTTATACTGATCTTTTTCTTCAGCTGAGGTGTCCAAACAAGGAGGCTCATTCTGAAGTGTCAACATAAGCACCTGCGAAGAAACACGTGATAAGATCTATTGACATTAGAACATTAAATAATTTAAGTGCAACTAACATTATCTTATACAACGATAAGAAAAGAATAACCTCACAATAAAAATCAGAAGAGATCGATTGTCATTCCAAGCGACATTGCGTAGTTATGTAATCATAAGTGACACAAAATACTTACTTTCATAGGCGGGTATTTATGATATGGCGCGGTTCCAGTGACCAATTCAATTGCTGTAATGCCGAAACTCCAAATATCAGCCTTGAAGTCATATCCAGTCACCTGTTCCATCACTTCAGGAGCCATCCAACACGGAGTGCCGACAAACGTATGACGAGATTTTTGACGACTCAAATCACCTCCTGTCGCCAACCAAGAACTAACACCAAAGTCTGCAATTTGAACAACTCCATCTTCGCCCAACAAAATATTGCCTGCTTTTATGTCTCTGTGTATCTGACCGTTGTTATGAAAGTATTCCAACCCTTTGAGCACTTCTCGTAATACAGTCGCTATGGTTGCCTCATCAAACACACCATGACGACAGTCTTCAGTTTTCATTTTATGTTTAATTATGTCTAATAGTGAACCTAATCAAAGAAACACACCTTCAATATTCGTTTATTCTATTTACGTCCAAAGATACGATGATAAACGCAGGAATCGAGCATTCATTTCACGAACTTGCGTGTATTTCAATTAATGCTACTCTTAGTTGATTGCCAATTACTGCGAAATACATACCACCAGCAAGAAGCTTGATCACGAGCCATAATTCTTCCTTCACCACAAAACTGGTGAAATAAGTAACCACGTTTTCGTGATTGCAGGCACTCATTGCTTGAATTTCTTTCAATAACTCGTCCATTGAAGTGTTCCATTTTTCAAGATTAATTCTCTTGATGGCGCATCTTTCTTTGCGAGGCTTACAATATGCTGCATGAACAACTGCCGTCGCTCCGATCCCTGGTACAAAATAAAAAATTTAGTTTTGCATCATTTATCGGCGAACGGAGGCAAACGTCGTCGTTTTAGAGCTGTCGGCGATTTAAAAATAATGCGCAGAAAGTGGTGGCCGAAGGAGCGGTAAGGGGTGAATAATTTTGCTCACCGATAACTTCTCCCAATTCGTAATCATCCTTGCAATTACTCCAACCCGAAGCAACACTCGACAGATTCGAACTCTCAGCCATTTTGGCTGCGAGTATGTCTCCGACAGACAGGCGCGGAGCGGCGCTCAACACTTTTATGCCGTTGCGCGGCGAACCGTTGTTGTTTATGCCGATTTGTCCGCACTGTCCACTGCTCCAGGCACGACGAATTTTCTCGTGAGACAAAAGTGACGGTAGTTTTAACGACGATACACCTTTGACCGGTTGATGCTGTGCTTGCGACTGTTGTTGCTGTAAATGTCGCAATCGAACAGCGTTCGTCTCTTCGAACAGTAATTCTTTGGTGGCACTGATTCGTCGGTAATTGCCAGGAGAACCCGGAAATGCCATTTCCGCTGCCAGCTTTTCCGTCGCCATTCGTTTTTTACTGCGAAATGTTAATAAAACAGTTACACGTACATTACTCGTACTGTATATAATTCACACTTCTTTCTTCCTTTCAAATATAAACTTTAGTTCTAACTTTCAAACACTTGAAACTTTTCATTTCATAGAAACTTTCTTATCGAATCGAACATTCGATTCACATTAAAGAAGCTTGCTGCGTGCAATTACTTATCATTTATCTGAACACTTTTAAAGCGATAACTTATAGCTGATAACTTTTTCTCTATTTCTGTTTTACCTGCAACAGCGACATTGATGCAAACGCAAACAGTTGCAAGTAAGAAAGAAGCATTGGTCACCAGCAACGAAGTAAACGAACAATCACTGACACAAATAAGCAATTGCACGATTTGTTTTTCAGCAGTTGTTTATTAGGAATTATAAATTGTAAATTGTAAGCAAAATTCACATTCACATCGATTGAAGTGAATCAATGAAGAGACACATTTCTCGGCTTTAATGAGCCGTCGGTTCATTATTACATTCATTAATATCTGTAATTGCCTGCAATTAAACGCGTATTTCTCGTTTTCTTCATCTCTCATTTCGTGACACTTCACTTTAAATGCTTGTCAACTGTTCGCTATTTTTGGTTTATGTAATTAATGAATGATTATTGGCAAAACAACGGTACATGTACACTTTCAGTCGGCCATTCATTCACTGTTGCAATTCTTACAACTTTTTGTGAAGTCAGCGTTCAAAGAACGAATGAACGAATTCTGTGAATATGTTTCGCAAAGATAAGCAACGATAAAAGTAAAATTCGTGTCACTCAGCACATCGACAGTGAATAATATTATGTATTATCAATGTCTCCTTCACAGTTCTCAACAACATTTCTAATCAATCGTAAATATTATTAATGAGCACAACTTCGTCTCACCTCAGGTTTGAAGCCGATAAATTGCGTCTCAAAACAACACCGTTTTCAACAATTGCTTCATCAAACTCCATTTTTGCCAATGTGGCTTTTTCGTTTCACACACGATTACGGAATTCAAATATGTCACTTTTTCGACGTAAATTACGAATAATTTGTGAAACATTAATTATCACAATTTCATTGAGAGGAAATATTCGTCGAGTCACGTAATCTCATTCACTTCAATGTACAGTTCGTCGCGACTCAATTTACCTTCTCAAAAACTGCGAGTCAATGATAACTAAAAATTACCGACTGTTTGTTGGTACAGCTAAAATTCACTTAAAACGTATTTTTCTTTTGTTGCCACAGCTGCAATCGTTGATGAAACGAATACAGAACACAAATGTAGTAGTATATTGCAAAAGGGCGAATATACTACAAATTCTTGTCTACCAAATTAAATATAGACTAAAAACGAATGAATTTACGAATGTCCAAAAAGTACTTGTTAACTAAGTAACTTTATAATAACGAATACAAGTGTACACTGATTTGCAAACAAGTGCACAGTTGTATTTAAAAACAAAAATTTTACTTCAACGAAATGATGTTCACTGCACTCTTAGCAACACAAAAAAGTGCTCAATTCGTTGACTGTTGAGTGAAGCTGGGTAATAAATAAATGAGCTGTAGATAATATGTTCTGCTTTCATATTCGCTGTTTTCCTGTTGTTTTGTGAGCGAAATTGAATTCAATTGAATTGTTGTTCACTTGAACAACGATTCGCTTCAATGAAAAACTTTACATTTCATTGCATTCGTGTCCTTCTATTCACTTTGCGTTTCGCAAAATACAAATAATTCACATTTCAAACAAACATCTATTGCATAATAATTAATTGAATTTCGATTGCAATCTATCAGCAATAATTGTTCTTCAAACTTTCCATTATTTCTTTCTTTCTTTCGGTCAGCACTTTTCAAGATAAGTGTTAAGTGTGATTTAAGATTAAATTCTTGTTATGTAATAACTTTGAGTGATGTCTCAATTTTGGTGAAATATTTCTCAACACTTTTCAAGTGACAAAAATTAATATCTAATTTCTATTTCATTGTTAAAGTCTTTGGAAGTCTAAAGTTTAAAATTTCAATAACATTAAACTTTAAAGTTGAATCGTTGATAAAATTCAGCGTGATTAATATTTATGAACGAACAGTTGAATTAAAGTTGACACTTTAATTACAATTGACGCATTTGATTCGTTCAATTCGATTGTTTGCAATTTTAATTCATTCATTGATTTGTAATTACGATTAGAGAACACAATTTGTGACAATGAATGTGAATGTCAACTTACAACTAAGAATCAATAATGTAACAAGCAGCATGAACAAGTTGCGATGAGTGTTTTTGGTGATAAATGTTCGCTGCGGAGGAAATAATAACTGTTCATTCGCGATACGGCGATTGATACAAAAACATTTCAAGAGTGCTTTGCACTCAAGAAACAAGTAATTTATAATTACGAATCGTGTGATTCGTAATAATTTACAATTGCATTCACAATCGACTTCGATTTTCGATTCAGTGTCTGCGGGAGATGTTTGCGTTCTATACGTTCACGAGTGCTTTTCAAAATCTTCAAACTTCTTATCTTTCTTATTCGACAAAATTTAAGTATTTCTTGATATTTCGTGTGCTCTGCATTGGCTTCGCAAAATAACGCCCATTAAATTTGGGTACCAATTCAAATAACAGGAAACTCTTAATCAAACTTTAATCGTCGAATACATTGTTATGACTTATACAATT
>NCKV01001036.1:0-12169 GCA_003675905.2 Leptotrombidium deliense
AGCATTTACCTTTTCCCCAAATCGATATTCGTTCATCGATGAATACGTGATCATCTTTAACAGTTCTTCTCTCTCCATTAACGACCACTTTCCATTCTGCGTGTGCTTTGCCTCTTAGTTGCACTTTGATGGCTGACAGGAAAAAACAAAATCAATTTTGCAATGAGTTGCAATCGTTTTGCATACGAGTCAATCGTTCATAATCAAATTGTCATATAGTTGCAAGAACGCGGACTCAATTAAATATCAATTTATCGTTCACTCATACTGAGTGTGTCACTATAAATCACGAATTATTTGAACAGTCTATGATATCTAATATTACAAGCCGTTGTACGCATTTAACTGTCAATAATTCACTTTTCAGACAAAACATGCATTTCCAGACAGAATGCAAACTGTTGTAAGCGAGTTAAGCAATTTTGCAAACCTTTTAACTTAAAATTTTCAAGCGTGTTAAGAACGACATGTCCTGTTAGCGTTTCTCCAGCATAGTACATCTCTTTTGCCAATCGAATGTCGAATTCGTTGATGTAATCCATTTTCGGTTACTGCATTCGGTTAAATACCATCACACACACATCCACACATTTCTTATAGTACAGTGTGTCGCGTTAAAAGGTACAACGTTGTAGAACAAGAAATTTTTGCGATGAATTCACCGATGAAGTCACGAATAATGTATACGTGAAAATAATCGAAGTGACGCAAAAAACAGAATCCAGACGATGTTAATCATTTTCGCGACAACTGTTACAACTCATTAACATGAGTAAAGTCTATGTTTTGTACAAAGCACGACATCGTTCGGGCAAATTCCGCGGAATCGGTAATAAAAACCGAGTGATATGTAAAATTTCCGATTACGTAAATTCGCGCCAAATCTGTACTGTTTTCTCAAAAAAATATTCTCCTTGTTTTCTCAACTAAAAGCTGGCTAAAATGGAATTCTAAAATGCCTCATTTTAAGTTACAGATCATTTTTCAACATTGTCATTTAAAACATTAAAAACAGAGTTCAGTAAAAGAGATGAAAATTAAAAAACGCCGTTCTTCGTCATCATTGCTTGTATTTACGAAAGAATCAAAATAGGCAATATTTTCAATTTTATCACACACCATTATAAAGATATTTAAAATTTCTTGTCTACCTTTCAACGTGACACACTGTAGATAAGAAAAACTGTGATGTTCAAAGTTGATCTTCGCAGTGCTGCGATAACAATGAATACGCAAAGTTTACTTGTTTCCGTTTTGACCGAAAAACGGCAGAAATACATTCAGCGAAAGTACATATTAACTTTAGCTTACATTGATGCATATGATTCTATTACCCGCACTGTTCTGATCCGTGTACATTCAGCGAAAGAGCGAAGCTTCGTCGAAACAAATAACATAAAGCATCGTTCGCGATCACCACTTCTTTACTTCACTTCAGACGCCCTCTAAATTCGACTGTTTCATGCAATGTTTCGATTTGCAAACTGCACATTTCGATAATGAAATGCGTTTCGATTTACTCTCGCATCCTAGCACACACATCACACTCAAACACATACATTCATCCTTTTCACACATCCTTTTCTCGCAATTTATAGACTGTTAATTAAGTGCGCCATTGTTTTCGTCGCTCAATAATCGTCGCAAAAACGATGCAAACAATTCAAGGCATTCGCTTACTGACAAAATACTCCATAAATGATGAATGCCTTTTTTGCCTCATCTCACTTCTCTTTTGCTTTACTATCTATCCATTCACAAAACTAAGACTGTTGTAATAAATAATAAAAATAAATTTATGAGATAAAACGTAGTAATGCCTACTACGATGTGTATTTGTAACATTTTATTTCTTTCATTTGTAAGCATAAGTAACGAACAAACAAAACACATGTAGTACGAATATGCATTGCTACACATGAAACATAACAATCGGATTAAGATCGTTGCTTGCATAAAAATTGATTTCTGTTCAGTGCGAAAACAAGGGATTTGTACACACACAGAAAATGTTGTTTTTTGTGTGTTGTTTTTGTTAGTGAATATCGATTGCGAAAAAAGCTTTTTAAAAGTGGACTCAGGTTACACAAAAAATTAGCTAATGTGTTGCATTTCACTGCTGAAATTGGAATTAAGGTCTGCACAAGAATAACAAACATGTGAAAAGATAAAAAAGAGTATAAATAGTTGCATTTCAGATGCACACTTTCGATGCCATTTATTTCACTTTACTCATGTTTAATTTGATTCAAAGAATAGATACATTTGTTTATATCTAATATGCATGTATTTTTAATGAGTACGATCGAAAATGTAAGTGAAAATTCGTGTTCCAACGCACTGTGTGAAAGTACTTAAAATATAAATATAAAATTTTTTAATTTTAAAGCGAGTTTACCGAGAGACGTGAAATGAGTAAAAGTGGTTTTCATGTCTTACGATTATATTTTTGGAGTGACGGCGAAAATTGTTACGAAAACTTGGATTAAGCGATTGCTTAAGTAAAGCTCAACGAGTAAATATGTCGCCTGAGGCGAGTAGCGAAGTTATTTTTTAAATTCCGGAACTCGAATAAACAACTGCTTAACAGATATAAAATTACTTCTTTCAACTTTCTCATTGTTCGCAATTTAGGCAACAATTTGAAAACCAATTTTTTTTACTCGCTTGTCGTTTCTCAATTCTCAGCCAAGATTCACTTTTGTAAAACGTAAATTTATTTTCTGTGAATAATGAAATTTGTTTGACGTTATTCAATCACAATTTACAGTGAAATAAGTTCTTTTATTAAACTGAAATTGGAAATTTGTATTCACATTGCACAACGTGCATAACAAATGAATGCTTCGCATTGTCACTCATTGAACGAGATTCACAAATCTTTACTCTCGAGTGAATAAACCCACGCATCTTTTCCTCTTTTCACAGCACATTATTCGCCCTTTTCTCAAGCTAAAATTATAAACATAACACGAATCGTTTGTTGCCTGCGAAATATATCTTACTTCACGGAACACAAACAAACAAACAAATCTTCAGAAGTAGAAATGAAAATTTTTGGAAGTGTCGCAAAAAAACTGGGAGCAAAGAGTTAAGTAAACAACTTTCATGTCGAAAGCAGTCTGCTTTGCTCTCTAACAAATTGCATTGAAAATGAAATTTGTTGTAGAGTTTGAATTTTCGAAAATGAACTGCAAGCGAAATAAGTTTTCTTTTTGAGTCCAACTGCAGCAACTTTCGTTGGCTTTGAAAAGAAAACATGATAATTTGTGAACCGTTTTTTTCGTCGGCGACATACACGTATACACATTCAATGAATGACTGAATGAATGAATAGATGGTTTGGATGTTCACTCATCTCATTCGTCTGAAGGTGTGTGTTGTTTGTGCTTTGTGTGCAAAAAAATGAATATTTATGCTACATTTTTGCGTATTGCATTGAATTCGCGGAGAAGAGATTATTTTTGACAGTAAACGGCGAATTTGGTCTCAATTCAAATGTTGTTGTATTTTTTGTGTCTGCAATTTTCTAATTTAAGAGAAACACTTGTAATAAATAAGGTTAATAAACCTTTAAAAATACATCGAATTCTGACAATTCATATACAGATTTATTTTTACGTGCAACACTGTGTAAACGAACATTTTTTTTCGTTTCGTGTATATTTTAGTAATCACAAATCAGGAAATATGAACGATTACCACAAATGCGAATAAAAAACGAGTATTTCAATTGAATGCATTCATTTCACATTAATTTAGTTGAATGCAATGCATTGCATCACATTTTTTCGCAACTAAAGCGTTAATGTTTATCTATCTTTTATTGCTTAATCCAAAAACAATTCAATGTGTTCGCAGTTAATTACATTCACTGCTGCCGTTGCTGCTGCAGTTTCCGCGATTTGAATCGCATACAACTCACAACACACAACACACAAAACAAGTGCAATTTGCAATTTTGTGAGAAATGCACTTTTTAAAGTCCAATTATTAAACATTCATTGTAACAAAGCGATTTAAGTTCACTTTATGAATCAATGATTTTGGTGCTGAAATGTTCAGAAAAAAGTTGTGCAAACACAGCAAGCAGTAATAATGGAGAACAAACAATATTTGTTTGTTTCACGGAATTCAGACCTGAATCTCAGTAACTCGTATTTATTCGTTTCTTGAATCGCATTTTTGTGTTTATTTTCTTTCACTTTTTATGCAATTTCAATGAAAACAGAGTTCGCATTTCACTGTAAACGGAAAGGTCAACAAAAGTGATTGATATTTGTATGGATGCTGTGTTATTGTTACTGTAACATTCACTTTGTGTCCGTTTTCTTGGAACCTTGAATATCAATTCGAATGAAAGTACTATAATTTCTGCTGCATTTCCTTTTCGTTTCTACAAAAAGCATTTCAATCAAAAATATTCTTCTATTTTCGTTTTCATTCCACGAAAATCAAAGTTTTGCTTTCTTTTCTTACAATATTTTCACTCAACTGTTATTTACTCAAAAATCAACTGACAAACAACAATGTTCACATTCGGTCAATGACAAGCATTACATTTGAAAATATTTCATTTTGCTTTCGAATAGCAAACAAAAAATGAAAGACTACACTTTGCAATTTCGCTTGAATCAATTTGCGAATGTATTTGAATCAAAAAAATGTTGACGAGTATTAAAAAGTTAGAAAAATAATGGAGACAAACGGCGATGGAATTTGAAATGAAATGAATGTGTGTTCAACTTGAATGATCACACATGAACAATAACAGCAGAACAGCAGCAGCAACAACAATAACAATCTTCATCTTCGCGACAATTTCGCTTTTGTTTTGCATAACAACGTTTTTTAATGAAAACAACGTTACAAACAGCGTTCGCCTCATATTTTAAAAGTTAAATTAGTTTGCAATTAAAAAGAAATTTGCATAATTATAACTGTATTTATAATTATTCTGTGCGCTACTGTTTTTGTTATTACAAGAATTAATCGTGAAAACAAGAAATTTAGCGAAAACAAAAAGCAAAAAAGTTTTGTAAAAAAGTAATGAAAAATAAAAACAAAAGAAAAGTGAGTCTCAATTAAAAACATATTGAATAACAAAAAAGAATAAACCAAAGCACAGTGAAACACATTTCGAAAAGCCGAAAATAAAATTATATAAAAGTTGAAGTGTCTAAAATTAGTCTGCCAAGTTCTCTTGTGTAATAGACGTGAATTGCTTTTTGAAGTAACAAGAAAATAGCTTTCATTTCATTTCATTTCGTTTCGTTAATTACGGTTTCTGCGATTTCCCTTTAAGGGAGACGTCACTCTGCACACCTTTTTGGTGACAAAAAGCGTTTTCTATTCACAAACGTGTTCTCGAACAAAAGTAAACAGCAATTAAAGTAATAAAGAAAGAACACAATGTTTGCGTAAAAATATTACTTTTGTTGTGCTATTACAATTGTGTGCACTTGTGTCTTGTGTCGGGTCATTAAGTGTGTGAAACGAGACTCGCAAACCAACACATTACATTGCGTTCGTAAACGTTCGTTCTCAGTGATCAGTGATTGCGATCCGAGCAGCTGACTGCTGCCGTGACGACAATTAACTGAAAATCTTAGGTAGTTGTCAGTCACAGTCTGGCTGCTCATTTCACTCTCTTGCGTCTCAAATGAAGTCAATAGGTTCCATCGATGCTCTAAATTAAAATGCGAAACATTTCCTTTCAACAAACGCTTTTCTTATTACTTATTATTTCTGTTAACTAACTTTTGAATAATATTTGCGAAAGCCACGAGAACACTGCAAGACAACCAAACAAACAGCGAAAATTAGTTTCGCAACATTCAATTAAACGCTTGAATTAAGTTCGTGTTCGCAGTGTTAAGCCACACATTTACTTTACTCTCATTCATTCAACGTTTACTGACCTTTATTCGCGCGTTTAAAATATGATTCCCGGAATTGAATGAAAACGTTACCGAAATTAGAATCACTTTTTCGTCGCTTCACTGAAACCTGCTGTCGAATGCATAGAATGCAATCTATGCATCTCTGTGTTCACTCTGTTTACGCTTTTTACATAAGCAACAAACAAACACACACACATACACATTCGCTGCGCTTTAAATAGAGTTCTAAAGAATTTTCAACAATTTCGGCTTTAATTGTGATCAATGAATGACATTCGTTTTTAATTGACGGCCAAATGCCACACACCTGCTGTTTATTCATTTTTACTGGAATTACGCGAATAGAAACACTTCTGTGAACAAGCAAAACAAAGTAGAAGTGTACCCGTTTCTCAGATCAATCAAAAATGACCTCAAACATCGATTGCATTGCAGTCTCACCGCAACTCATCAAATATTCATTTTTCACGTTTCATTTTAAGGTATAAAAAAGAAAAATAAAAAACAATCGATTTCACTGTTTCCTAAACATTTTGAAATTAGGCCAAATACAAGTTTTATTATGTGCAATGTTTATGTTATCCATCAATTCGCCGGTATTTGTTGTACTCTCATTTAATGCGAAAAACAAGAAAACAGAGTCATTCACAATCGATAGAAAATTAAGACAAATCATTGACGAATTGTGAATCAAATGAATGAGAAACGAAAGTGAATGCAGTAAAACAATGTTATCCACACTTCCGCCTTCAGCAACGATTCGTAAACATTGCGAATGGCAACAACGTTCGCGAACACACGCAATGCACACCACTGTCGGTGGTCGCAGCGAGACCGACGATGCGATGCACTGTTCTCAGAGTCGGAGAAGCGCTCGACGAGCACTTTAACAGTCGTGACTCAATTAATCGAAATTAGAACGTTTATGTTTTTTAAAGAAGACGGAAGAATAGTGAAAATAGAAGTGGCACTGCGCGTACTTGCGGGCAAACGCTCGCTGAGCGCTGCAACCGACCGGTGTTTCGCTGTGACCGCACAAGAAAAGGGTGCACAGAGTGTGGGGTGTGCGTGTGTGGACAGATCGCCGTGGTACCCTTCGTGCATTGTGTGGGTTGCGGTCGGAGTGAGTGTGAGTCGAGAGTGTTCGTAGAGCGTTGCAGAGCAGCGAACGTTCGCTTGCAGTGAATGTGTGTGTGAAGCAACGCATGACATAACGTCGGATGTGTTCTCGTCTCGCATAAAGGTCATTGACTTTCTGTGCGATCCTTTTGCGTTCGTGTGTCAATTGAATAGGAATCGGTAGGAAAGTGGACTTTTCAAAGTGGACTGCGATCAGCTACAAGCCGCTAGTCGAATGAAATACAGTCAGGTTTGTTTGCGCTGCTGTGCTCTCGGATCGCATTTTGGTCGGCCTGCAATTGCGGTCGCAGAGGCTTACGCTGTCCGTGCGTTGGCTTTACTATTAATACTGTGGCCTCACTTTCGTTGTGGCCTTCATTGCGTTCACTCATTGATTGTTGGAATCATGAACACAACGATATTCAAACTATTTTCGTAATCATTGAAATAGAAAACAGGCGAAACAAGTCGAGAATTGGGTCTTCGCGAGACCTCCCCTTCATAGTTCGTATAGCAAACTGTTTTCCTTCCTCGTCTCAGTCGCGATCCGTCGTTCGAGAAGACCACCACTCATTTAATGTATATGATTGGCTTTCAGTGTTCGGCTACCGTTCAGCCCGTCTTCGGCAGAAGCGCACTGTTCCCGGCACCTCATCAGGCGTCCGCTACATCTGGATATTCGAGACCCTCCACTGTTTTGCCTCCGAATCTTCTTGATTACTTTCCCAATGCGACGGGAGACGGACTCCGCATCAAATGGGCTCACGCTGTCAACAGCAGACATCAGCTCACTTCCGCTATAATCAGTTGTGCCCACACTTCCGGCTTTTCTCGGTTTCTAAATATTTCTATCTTTTAGACGACGACGTAATGATTGAAGCCGATGTCACATTGGCAGAGAATAACAGGTACCCGGTACCCATTATGGCCCATCCACCGATGACAATGTCGGACATCACTCTCGAAGACTGGCTCGTTGAAGTCGTTAGGAGTGAGACCTGTAAAGGCATCAAATTGGACTTCAAATCGACCAGAGTCGTTGAACCGGCATTCAGAGTATTAGCGAGACATTCAGATTTTTTAAAAGGACCATTAGTATTAAACGCCGATATTTTACATGGTGCGTAACGAAAACTTTTCAACTTTTATGCGGCGTGAATACTTTGTGTAGGCATTTTTTAATAGCCTCATTTCCGTACCGAAAAGGGTACCTCTGCATCCTGCTTTTTATTGCTTCTAACATCTGTTCTTTGAACTGACAAATGTTACGGAGATGGTTTTATGTATTTTAAACTGTATACAAAGTATTCTAAAAGAGTTAAAAGCTAATCTTCTTACGTAAGCGTTAAAAATATCTGAGTTAACAGCAATTGAAGTTTCAATTTATGAAATTGATATTCATTGCAATTTTAAATAAAGTATGATTTACTTGCAGGCTGCAACAAGCCGTCGAATCCACCCGTCGATGCCTGGACGTTTTTAATGCTATGCAGAACTCGATTTCCGAAAGCCATTTTGTCCATTGGTTGGACCAGTGAAATAAACGATGTCTCGCTTAAGACTGGCTACACGCGGGAGATGGTCGATCAGATGGCGTCGTTGGTTAAAGAGTACAGTCTTTTGCAACCGGTAACGTTTCCGGTGAATGCGGCGCTGTTGAAAGTATCGATTGCTGAATTGCAGCGTCTGCTGTTTCAGGTAAGCATAAGAGTGTGTAACATCGCAGACGTCATTCTAAATGAAACTGTTTGTCTAGGTTCCTAATAGTAGTTTAACGGTATGGTCACACCCTGGAGATCCAGTGAGTGTCGAAGACGTGATTGCATTTCGCAAATCGTTCGGAGTGAACCAATTGTTCTACGACATGCCTGAAGATCTAATGGACGTATTTCGGGCGCAAGTGTACCGAAGATAAGGCCGCGAAGAAAAAGGAAAGAACTGCTGTTGATTTATTATTTACAAATAATTTTTACAAATTAACAAAGAAGTGTAAGAGTACCGATAGTCGACTAGTCGATACCAGTTAAACGTTGTTGCACTAACACTGTCATGGCTACTGTAGTTGCATGGCTTAAAGTTTATTGTTTATTGTTAATTATTACAATTATTACAATATTTGTGATTTATACGAGAAAACAGAGAATCAGTGAATACCGGTGTGTAAATATTGCATGTTTCTTCGCACGCAATGCAACCGTTGTTCACTTCTTTTTCTCGATTCGTTATTGAATTGCGTTTAAGAAATCACTTCTTAAACATTGATTTTATCACTTTATATTGAAACGTGTACAATTACCTGCTGACAAACTGCCTGATTATTCATTAAACCGTTTCTTTGATGGCAACGTGTACAAATAGTGTCGCTGGAACGATCTCCGCTCCACGCTCATCCAACAGATGCACGTGTCGATAGCCTATCGATTGCATTCGTAGTTCACTGTTAATATTAAGTTTACGCATTAATATCACCAACCTTCCGCTATCGCTGAGAATGGCAGTGCGAAGTATCCCAGAATTTCGTTTTTCCCCAGTGGATTTTGATCGTACACCAGAAAGCTGACGATTGCTAACTCTGGTACTCTCACAATTAATTCGAATTCTTCGTTCCAAACGGGATTAAATCCTGTGTGATACACGAAAAAAGATCGCTTATTAATTTTAGAGACCACTTTATTCTCAATTAAATTCATGCCTTAGCATCACATCGATGTATTTATAGTCAATTAAAGCTTACCGTTATTTAATATAAACTTTGTCTTCACTTTCTGTTCGTCCTTTGGATGGCCGTCAACTCTGATCACAACGTACGGATCGACTACTTCGCCTTCGCTCGCTAGACCCGGTTTCGGGATTCGCTGTCCGCTGATTATTTTCAATTTCAAAATCATTTTCTTTTCTTTCAATTGTGCGTTTATATTGCGGAGAAATGCCGGTTTTAAAACGTAACCGCAGTTACCGTTTTCGGAAAATAGGGCATCGTTTATCATCATTGGAATTCCAGCGGTTTGATAGTTCAATGCGACTGCATTTAAATAAACAATTGTTTATACTTTGTACGAAACGATCAAAATACATAATTTATGTAATTTCGTGTTTACTTAGTGACCATGTGACTGATAAATTAGTGTTAATCGTCTGCGGTCTTTATTCAAATGCTTTTTTCATTTCTATGTCACCTTCAATGTTACAGAATACATCTGTTTACGAGGCAGATACGCTGTGAATGAGTTTCAGTGCACGTATCTAACTGTGAAAGGCTGCCAAAAACGAAAGGAGTGAATTTAGGTGATGCAGGTTACATTGAAACACAAGGAAAATTCATGAACTGAACGTGACTTATTCAACAATGAATTCGCAATAAAATTTGTGGTTGTTTGTGTTGTAATAACGTTTAATTTCTCTTATGTTCTTGTAAATAATGTGACGAATAGACAGACTCACCCATTTGACAGCCAACATTCCAAAAAGGAATCGGTGAATAATTTGAGGAATCAGTTCTTGTACCGCGCGGATAGATTCTACAGATTCGACGAGATGTGCTTTCAATAAATTGTGAATATGATGTAGTAGATAAGTTTTCAGCTTTACTTTCACTTAGTGAATACATTTCGCACGGATTCCCTGCGAATACGAGACACAATCATTATTCACGCGAGTCACATGCATTCGATTTGCACTCACAGTTTTTACAATCCTCGAAAGATTTGAACGATTTCGCTTGGAAAAAATTCACCAAATCGGACAATTCTTGCGCGACCTGTCACGCATTCATTAATTATTAAAAAACATAAACGATTGCTTTTGCGAGAAACACTGACATTGCTAAACCGCTAAATTACCTTCATTGGTGTTTTCTTTGTCTGCGATGTCTGTCTGTGCATATGACTATTGTTTTTGACTGGTGTATCTTTTTCATCATTTGTAACAGTGCCATTCATTTCAGTGACTGAATTTTCTTCTTCTTCAAATTCCTCTCCACTTTCGCACTCATCGCTATCTTCTTTCAATTTTTTGGCTTTTAAAAAAATCAATTTCTGTAATTGATCAGGTGACGGTAAATCTTCTGTTGTCTCAATTTTCTTGTTATACAAGAAATCTTTGCAATAAAAGAGAAAATTGTATCCATTAGCGAAATTAGCTTTCACTCATGTTTTGTGCAATATTAGAAACGTTAGTTGTAATACCTCCTAATTTAGTTTTCATTAGCTGAGCGATCACAATTTGCTGCGGAAGACTACAATGGATTTCAAGCGATAACACTAACGGATAAGCGGATGCGACGAATGCGTAGTCACGAATCACGTCGAGAACATCGCTGAGTAAAATTCTGGAGGTCAATGTGTGTCCGTGATATACAACCGGTGCGTTGTCGGCACCGTCCCAAATATCGACTACACAAGCATTCAATTTAATCTGAAATGTAAATTGTGTGCCACTTACTTTCAACGCAGCGCGCACCTTTCTTTAAAGCGTTTATGTATCCTTCGACACTACTTTCACCTATTAACTGATCATGAACCAAATATCTGTTAAAGCGATGTTTACGATGCATCAGCAAACGTTTAATTCGTGTTATGTTGCTTCAACTTACGTGTTGTGAGAAGAAGCGATGTAGTAATGATTTATCGGTTGCGTCATATCTTGATACACCTCTCTGTGCTTTAGTTCGAAGATGTCCTGTAACTTCGAGTATAGAAGAATTTCGAATCCTACAAATCAGATATAAAGTGCATCAATCATTCTGTTCTCATTGCGAAAGAAAGATAAAGATAAAAATGATATTTATAATTACATGTGTAGTAATGCTAAAAAATGCGTCAATTTGTACTTATCACAAATGTAAACTAATTTTTGTGCAAGTTAGGTGCAAAAATGAATTCAATACCAATGACTGTCATAAATCCTGGCACTGAACGTTGAGGATCTATAAACCTTTGGATGAAACCATCGCACATTTCGAGTGTAACGTCTGTAATCTGATGAAAATGAAAAGTTACGCAAAATAAACGCAAAGTTATTTATGTATCAATAAAAGAAGCAACATTTTATGGGGTCAATTGTTAAGTGGGTGAATGAAAATAATGAACACATCTCGTCTGAAATGTGTCTAAATTTGGTTCAGACTAAAAGCGAAAAGTGAAAAAACG
>NCKV01001037.1:0-12167 GCA_003675905.2 Leptotrombidium deliense
ATTATCTCGATCTCAACGATCCTTATCAACAAATGAATGCCAATTTGCAACACGATTACTTGCAAATGAGTGTTCGCTCCTCTGTTGAGCAAGACGATTATTTACATATGACTGCCAGTGAGTGCGACACGAGACCAATATCAGATCCACTCAAACATTACGACGCTGTTGGAGAATTAAGGCCGCTTTACGAAAATCATCCGTTACCGAAAGCGCCAATGGAAGTCGTTCCAATGATTCACTTCGACAGTTATAATTACAACGATCACAATACGACCAACAATCATCCACTTGCGAAGACGCATTTTTCAAACTGCGATGATGATTACTTAAAAATGAACGATTCTGCATCTTCGCCGCCACCGAATTACTCAAGTCTAGTCATTTAACTAATCGTTCACAGAAAACATCATTAACTTTTCGAATAGCAAATCAATTCGGTGGCCTTAGCTCACCTGAAATGAAAAAGCCACACAACACACTGCCGACACGAACAGTCGGAGCTTGTGAAACCACAAAGTGAGATACACTTAAAAGCATATAAAACGACATATATTGAGAAACACTCGAGATTTTTACTCTTTTGGAACAATTTCTACTGTATAAAAACCATTAATTTTTAAAATATTCATGCATTTATTCCTAAAACTGTATCAGTTCTCCCACACCTGCTTTTGCTTCTTCAGATGACTCTTCTTCCTCCGATTCTTCATCTTCTTCACTGCTTTCCTCTTCATCATCCTCCTCTTCTTCATCACCATCATCGGACTCAGACTTGTCCTCGTCTTCTTCCTCTGACTCTTCAACTGCTTCTTCAGCTTCACTATCTTCCGATTCTTCATCTTCACTGTAAAACATTTCCATTTTCTTCGCTTTCATATCATCTTTAACAATCAATGCGAATTTAGTGGCGCCGGTAATTTCTTCCGCACCGTAACCGGAACGAGTGTTTGAATCCGGTGCGTTCTCAGGGAAATCAGGCAAATCACAATAACCGGGCACTTTACGGTTCAAGAAGTGCGAAAGAGTTCCTACGCGATACTTCGATGGGGCATCAAACGTATTAGTCTCAACTTTGTCGGACTTAAACGTTGCTTTTGGCGACATTAATATTCGCTTGGCAAGCATCAAACCATTATCAGTGTCACAATTCGTTAACAGCTGCTTCAGAAATCTTCCGCGGTCTCTGACGTCGTAATTCAAGTCATATTTCGCAAGATTGAATATATAATTTACGAGTAATTTGATTCTTTCCTTTGTTTTATCATCGAATATATTAAAATTATTATCCATAACTTTTGAGTTCGTAGTTAAAAACAATTTCGATGCTAAATTCAACGTTTGCAACTTAACTAAATCACTTTCAGAACAAAATGACTTCGCTGTCAATCGTAACACATTCGGCGACGCTTGAATCGCTTTTAAATTCTTATCACAGAATTCAGCGAGAATCCAAATTATTGTCGCTTTCGCATTCGGTGTTTTAATTTTGTCCATTAATTTCGTGATCTGTTTAACAATTGACGTGACAATCGAATGCGTTCGAACAGAAGGTGCAGCGGAAGTGGAATTATACGAATTTTCCAAACTCTCATCTTCATCACATTCTTTACTAATGATCTGTGTTCGAATAACAATAATACTCTGAGATACGATCGCTTCATTACGATTCGAGAGAAGTGATATCAGACCGTGTAAACAAACAGGTGCAACTTCTTTAATTCTTGATGCACATCTTCCGATCGCTCGAATGGTAGCTGAAACGAATTCCATGTCACCTTGGTAGTTTTGAATGTATGCTTGAAATTCTCGAAGTATAAGTGGAATGTTACTCGTGCTGCTCAAGTTCGTCAATATACGCAACTTTAATATTTTGACAGGAGTTGAGTCTCGGGCTTTTATGAAGAAAGACTTCATATAAGGTTCGAACAGAGATTTCAAATTAAGTTCACGTGGATTATAGTTCATGTCTAATTCATCTTCGAGAGGAGTGGTTTCATCACGATTCATTCTGCTACTACATCCAGAAGTTAAAGTAGCAATATTTGTTAACACGATTATCTGTATTTCTTGCCTGCTGTGCAAAAGTCGTATCAATGGTTTAACAATTAAAGAATTGATTTCAGAATTTGGAGCCAAATAGAGATAAAGTTGTACGACACCCAATACAACAGCAGAATTTCTTGACTGTAGTAATGGTTTTGAATTACGCAGCAGTGATCTATGATCAGGATCTAAGAGAACCAAATTTGACACATCGTTATCAGCGTGTTGATGTGCTTCCACGTTTGGATCAACAAATTGAGTCCTTGCGTAACGCACGAGCATATTGAGCAAAACAACTTGACCCCATTCATCAAAGTCAGCCATCAAGGAGACAAACTTTTTGTAGTGAGGATGAATTAGATCTAATCGATCACTGCAAACCTCTTCAAATGCAGCTACAGCGGATCCAAGCACAAGCGATGTTTTGTCTCGTAATAAACGTTCGATTATTAATATAATTTCTTCTTTCAAATCAGGATCAAGATTGTACAACTTCGGAATTGAATGAGCTGCTGTTTTCCTAACGTATGGTGACATATCATTGCTGCAATCTTTAATTGCAATTAACATGATTGGGGCAATCATTGGCACTCGAATCGACGTCAATACTCTTAAAGCAGAGGCGCGAATCAAAGGATTGGGGTCTTTCAATGAACGTTGGAAAGAAGAAATAGACAACAAAGCCAAATCTTGTTCTTGTTCTGCGTATCGCATTAAGTACAAATAAACTAATTTCTTCAATTCTGCATTCTTTGTGACGACATTCTTAACGACATGTGGAAACATTTCACGAGCAGTGGTGTCTGAAGAAGGTCTCCCCTTCGCGATCATTCCAATCAAACGTTTCATTGCTTCCAACTTTTGTCCATCTTTACTATTTTCCAGCATCGACTTCAAGTCATCTCGTTTTGCATTGGGCGAGGATGGAAGAATAATCGAAGAACTGTCAGTTTGATTTCCGAAACCGGCGTTTGACACTCTACCACCAAAATTGTAATTGTTACCACCTCCGTAATCACCGCCTTCAGACGTTGTACTGGCAGTTGATGGCTCAGGTTGCATTTGGTATTCGTTGGCGTTCATCTTTCTACGATCAGTGCCAACAAATCTACGAAGAGGCGGCCAACTTATTATCGAATATTCACTGTTATCGAACACCGCATCGAATACACAACTTTTGAGGTCGTGTCCACTGTGCGAACATTAAGGGATTCTTACCTAATTACGCTTCTTTCCATATTTAAAAGTCCGAAACATGAAGTTTCACTTTTCGCAGAAAACTTTTGTTTTCAATCGAAAATTGCACGCTTTGGTGAAATCACAAAGATGTTAATAATCGCTGCTTTAACGTAAAATGCTTGTGAGGGGTGCCGTGAGTCAAATAAGGTGGTGTTTTACACCAAAGCTGCCTGAATGCCAGTCGAATGACAAACAATTGCTTCGAATCGCAAACTCGAAGCGAACTGAATTCAAGCAAAACAGTGATCACAGGAAATAACCCCGCCTTTTAACAAAAACTCATCGTTTGGCAATCGTTGACATTCAATATTCGAATTATATCACAATTTAGTTGCTGTTTACGCTTTTAATGTGATTTCAGTGGAAAAAAAGAACGAAAGGTCACGTCGTCGATAGTCGAACGAGAAAACAATGAGTGACGAAAACAACAGTGAGATGAAAAATGGTGATAAACTGATTCCGCCTCCGATTAAACCTCGTATCTCGATACAACGAAAGCGTTTAGAACGTGAAATATTGGAACGACAAGTGTCACAACAACTGCAACAACTACAACAGCAGCAACAAGAAGAACAGCAACAGCGTGTTCAGCAGCTGTCTCAGCCTGTACAGCGTGCGATGAATAAATGCGGTTTTCTGTTTAAAACAGGTCCTTCGAGAAAACGGTTTCAAAAGCGATGGTTTGTTCTGTGCAATGATATGATCAGTTACTTTACCGACGAACCATCATCACGTAGTTCGAAAACGGCACCAAAAGGTGTTATTTTACTGTCTGACGTTCTTTTTGTCAGTGTGTACACAACAAATGAAAAAGGAAAAAATCCACCGTCAAAATTGAATCGCAATAGCAGTGGAACTACAAAAAGTGTACACAGTAAACAAGAGGCCAGAAATAGCAATGAATTAAACCAAGAACAACAGTGTTATTTTAACGTCGGCGTCAATTCGCAACAAGGAAGAATTTTTCTTATTGCTGCCGATTCTTCATGCGATCGAAAAAATTGGATCAGAAGTATAAGCGAACGTATTGCACCTGCAAACAAACCAGTAAATGTTAGTAAGATCGAATATTGTGGTTATTTACACGTTAAATTGGGAATCTCAGGAATTTGGATGACTTCATTTGTAATATTAAGCGATAAGAATGTTTCGATTCAAACTGAATTCCTTGAGGAAGTGAAGCAAGAGAATCGATTAATTGATGTAGACTTGAGAAAAGTGATGTCGATAACGACGACCACAGCGCACCATATTTCTTCGTGTGGAGCTGTTTCCGAAATAGGACAACCGATATGCTTGAATAGGCCGTACGACATGGCCATTTATATTCAAGGTGATTATAAAAGTCACACTGAAATTTGGCACCAACTACTGTTGAAAGCATGGAATGTTCCTTTAAACGCAAAATTAGATCAACAATTGCTTACGCCATCGAATATTCCAGTCGCCGTTGACAAGTGTCTTAATTTTATCTCGACTTACGGTGATTTGACAACAAAAAGCATTTATAGACAAAGTGGCGATGAAGCGGCAGTGAAATCAATAGTCGCCTCGCTGAGAGATCCTTATAAACTCTGGGATTGGCACATTAGACCAGAGGATGGATACACCGTTCACGACGTCGCTGCTGCGTTTAAATCATATTTGCTCTCATTTCCGGAATGCATTTTAAGTGAAGAATTGTTCGAATCATTCGTAGAAAACAACAAAATCGAGAACAGAGAGGAACGACTCAGGAAATTGAAGTCATTATTGAAAAAAATGTGTGCAATTAATTTTAATACACTAAAAAAGATAATTTGTCATTTTTGTTAGTAAGTTTTGCCGTTTGTAGTAATTCGCAAGAATTATAATGTTTTTTCTTTTCTTGTTTCTCACAGTTTAAACGAAAATGCGAATCAAAATGAAATGAACATTGTGAATATATCAGTAATTATGGGTCCAGTATTAATATTCAGTTCCAAGCAAGTTACAGATGTTACATCAGCAATGGATATAATAACTGATTTGGTGACATGTTATCCTTGGCTATTCGACGTGACACCAGAAGAGATGGAAAAAGAACGAAAAATTCAAAAAACTTTAGTGTCTTTGCGTAAAACGCGAATTCGTTCCTCAAAGCCTGGTGGAGATATTCTCGTTGGAGTGTTTGTTTACAATAAAGAGTGGGGAAAATGTTTAAACGTGCCATTAACGCCGAATATGACTGCCGAGGAGCTTATTGATTACGCAAGAGAGAAATGCAACCTTAAAGAGCCGACAAACAAATTGTCTGTATTTGAAGTGGTCTGCGACGGGCAATTAGAGCGTATACTACATTATTCGGAGGTCGTTTTGGGTGTAACTTTACATTGGACTACAGATTGGCCGCCAGAAGACGCAAAAAACAATTATTTGATCGTGAAAACAAACGAAATATACGATAAATTATCTCCTTTTTTGAATCAAAAAAATACACGAACGTCAACAATTCCATTGTCGCTTTTCAGCGAATTGAAATTCAGTGATGTAACCAATGCGAAAACATTTCGCAAAGTATTGTTCGAATTCATCGGCGCGCGATTGAATATTTACAAGGATGCCAAAGCTGACAAAGTGATCGGACAATGGAACATCGAAGATATTACCTGGTATTTAGGTGCTGAAACGAAACGATGCGCTCCAAATAAGTTTGCGATCACTTTTGTAGACAGATCTAAACCTGTTGTTAGAAGTAAAGAATCGTCTGGTTTTATCGGAAGAACAGTTTGCTGTAACACAGAACAAGAATATTATCAATGGATCGCCGGAATGATACTCTCTGAATATCCGAACGGAGTTTTTAGTCAGAAACCAGCTGTCGATCTCTTATCTTGAATCTTTCAAAACAAGGACTTTCAATCAATTTGCGTTCCATAGTCATTTCTATTCTGTGAATTTTTTATCTTCTTAAGAGCTGAAACTAAAGTCATTACCAAAAGCAGTCGTTACTACTAAGTCAGTTAGTTACGAAAAGTTCGAAGAATATTTCTATATTTTAAATATTTACAAATGTTTATCATGAAGTTTCGTCGTTGTCAAATTCTTTTTTATTTTTATCGTAAAATAAAAGAATCGAAGACGTTTGTTGATAAACTGCGTTAAAGCATTTCAAAGTCAAATGGACGGCATATGCAATGTTGTTGTTTTTTGTATTGCGTTAAAAATATACAAAAGCGTGTGCGAAAGCTGAGCTGCGTGTTATACAAACACAAATAAGAAAGTAAACTAAAAATGCTGAGCGGCGCCCATAAAGTAAATGAGACGTGTCGCTGTGTTTCGAATAAAGAACGCGAACGGACGATTTAGGTTCATATCGATTATTCTACGATAAGATCGTCCTTGAATGACTATACTGGTCGTCGCAGCGGCCTCGGTTCCCTCTTCGTTCACTTCGATAACCGCTTTGTGAACAGCTTTCGATACTCGTAAATTATGAGAAGCACTGATTCCAGTGAAGTCGGCTGAATTATTGTAAATCTCTCCGATTCCAAATTTTTCAGATACATTTTTCAAATCGAATTCAGTGTCGAATTTAAACTTTGGCATTAGAAGATTCACCTCTTGTTTAGTTGATCTGTTAAACGCAACTTGGACGTCATCAATGGTCAAGTTGCGCATAACATTGGGTAAACCATCGTTTTCAAATTTATTAGGAAATATAACGTTAAATGAAACGTTTCCGTTGTACTTCAGTTCAAGTAAAGTAAACCCTTTCTCGGTGTGGTTATACAGCATAAAATGCTGTCGAATTTTCATGAAATCGACTTGTTGCACTTCACCAAGTTTGTTAAAAAATGGATTCTTAACTGTTTCCGACTTGTTGAAAATATGCAACCATTTTGCGTGAAAGTAAACAGCGTTCAAGATGACCATTTTGGTTTCACTTGACAACGGTTCAGTGAATAATTTGTCAATTTTTCCTTTCGTTTTCTCGCTCACCCATTTATTTACTTTTTCAATTAGCTTCTGCGGATTTCTGGTAAAATCGAACGCGTCAATCACACATTTGTACTTTTGTTTCGCTTCTCTTTTGAACGACGACTTCACGTCGAAATATTGCTGCAAAATAAGTTTATTCGCGAGGAACATGCTGTAATTGGATACATCTTCGAATGAATCCAAAAGTGGTTCAAACGCGTCGCGCACTTTTGTCGGCTTTGCAACTGATAGATTAAACGAGAACGCGTCGAATATTGCTCTCTCTGTTTTCGTTCTAGAACCCAAGAGAAGAATACCGAAAGCGGAGGCCACACTCAATGGTGAATACACAAAATTTGTGTCACGTTTCGAATCACCGACCGCGTTGTAAAAGTCAAACGAAAATTTATTAATCGCATCGCTTAACGCGTCCACCGGATATTTGTAACTTTTCGGGTCCGGTTTAGATACCAAAAACGCGATCACAATAATAGCCAGTAAACAAACGGCCACAAAGGCGACAAGTAATATTTGCACTCGTTTCATGGTTGTTCGCACATTGATCGTCCACTGACTGCCGATGTTTTCAAATGAAATACGTCGCAAAATGTAATTAGCAGCCAACTAATAGTTTCACTGTGTACTGCTGTTCGCATCCGATTACAAACGGCAACAGCAGTGACTTACAAAGAAGTAATTAAACGTAGTTCTAAGTATTACGAGTACAGCTACACACAGTTTAATCTCGTTTCAACATTTCACGCATTCGTTTGTAGAACAGCGAACAAACGTCGAAAATTTTCTGTTCTGTTCTTTCGCTTTAGAGAAGGAGTCGAAGGACAAACAATGTTTCACTGCTGTTGTTTTTGAACCGACACGAACATAGCACACACAACTGACAGTGTATACTGTACAACTACGACTACACACACTTACCTCCTGTAACTGTGTTTGACTTCAATTCAAACACACTTTTCTGTTTGTTGAATGAAAAAAATGCTGAACGTCCGTTTGCTTCAATGCAAACACAAAAATAATAAAATATTGTACTGAATAAAAGTACAGTTCATAAGCACAATTTAATGTGAGCAAATATATGTACGATTCGACGTCGTGTTGTTTTATATTTCACATTTACTCAGACATTTGACAACTGATCTAAAAAGCATATGCAATGCAATGCAAAGCAATGCATTGCGATTTTATTTTGCAGTGCGTCGCTGTGAATGTATTTCAATGTTAAATACAAACGTGTCTACAACCACATTATTTTTAGTCACATTTATCGGGTTTTTTGGTTTTTTCACATACACGTAAAACGTCATCACGAATATGTAGATTTATAAATTATTTTCGCATGCCTTCAGTATTCATCATGAGCAATGTGAATTTTGAGAAAGCGATGATCATTATCGATCGCAATGTAATTTTAAATTCTCAATGATTTCATTCAGCGAAACGAATTTAGAATTTACAATTGACAATTTTTCTTTCAATTATTGCTTCAATTGAACGCAATGCACTTTTCTGTTTGTTCTCATATTTAAACAATTGAGAATGTCTAATGTCAATAATCTATTGTGTTCTATTCATATTTCAGGTTTCCTGCTAAATAAAAAGGAAGAAATTGAGACACTAGACAAACTGTTTTTGTCTTTGTCTAAAAATTATATTTTAGTTTGCTTTTTGTTGTTTCCGAAGAAACACTCATTTCGCAACCAATTAAGGTTTAAAAAATTTATCTCAAAACTCCCACACGTCTACGATTTATTTATCAAACTGTCGTTGCGTAACTTTACAAGCTTACAAAATGTATGCAATTTCAATTTAACGCAATTATTACAATTTTTATCTTAATATTCAAAAGTATTCGCTTCATTTTCTATTTTGAAGTTACCGAAATCTGTGAAATTTTTATCATTGATTCGTTTCAATAATAACAGTAAAAGTAATATTTTGTATGACTTTAAATACACGCTGTATAAACATATCAATCATTCGCTTGTTATTCATGTCAACTTTGGTCCAATTTTATGACGTTTGACTGCAAAGTTAAGCTTAAACAAAAACATTCGTTAAGTGAACATTTATCATTGGTTTAACTTCGCTAAAAATCAATACTTAAGTGACACAATACCCTGTACAGTTTAAGCAAACATTTTTCGTGTAAATCGACACTTTGTGTAAAAAGACATAAACCAAGTGTAACCTTAAAAGTTTTAAGTAATTTTGATAAAATTGATGTTCAAACTCCCACGAATCACGAAAACAACTTGATGGTTATCATTTATCGTCATTTTTTCGATTTAAATTTTAAAACAAGTCTACAAACATGTTATAAACATGCTTTAAAGTTTAAACGATCTATTTACAGTTACAAAAGCAAACAAAATTCCGTGTAAGCAAATAACTAATTCTTTTGCCGTAATTAGTGTTTTAAGGAATTAGAAAAACGATGTTTAATTGAACGCAATTCAAAGCGTCACTATTTATGATGCATATTAAACTTCGATCACGTTACATTTTAAACTATTCAACTGTATACGCTAAAGTTTAATTGCGTGTTTTTTCGACAAACAAGAAAAATACTTTTTCAACTTTTGAATGCAACAAAAAATATGTAATACTAGTACACGTACGTACTGCGAAGTAAAGTTTACATGTATTGCTTGAACTAAAATTCCAATGAATCGCTTACGGCGATCACTGACGGAGGTTCAGTAAACAGATCACAATTGCGATTACACAACTGTGCAACGCAACGCACAGTTCCGTCAATAAAAGCAAATTCACTTCAATTTTAAATGCTTTCACATAATGTGACAAATTTTTGGATCCAAACTGTACGCAACTGTATTTACAATGCAATGTTTATACATTCGCTGCAACTGCACACTTCCTCATTGTTTTCATCTCTTTCACAAAAAAGTTCTTGAAAATAGTTTTCCAGTATGAATAACAAATAAAGAAAAGCAACCACGCTTTCATGAAAACCACTGAATTATTTATTATTATAATAAATAGTATGATCCATAATTCATGAAATAAAAAAATGTTGTAATCGTGACGAAAACGAAACGCTTTTGTATTTTGAATGACAATCGATTCGAATCGATGTCACAAATAATCAAAACTTCGCAAAGACATTCGAAGTATTTGCAAAGCGTTTATAAATAAGTCTCCACTTTTTCTTAATAAAAACGAAGAAGAACGGCTGACAACGTATCTGGCTAAATCGGACACTTTGTCGCCAAATTTTCTAATCGTTTCCGATATAATGACACCGACAACGTCACCGATAAAATTGCCAATCACTTCGAATATTTTGTCGATTCGCGATTCTCTTCCTTCCGACAAATCAGTTTCATGGTTTTCTTTGTACGAATCATCTTCATTTTGATTATGATATCCAGTAGTGTGTTTAAATATTAAATTACTGCCCTCGTTTAGATGTCTCATTGGTAGCGAAAATGGGTAAAATGATTGCAGATGTAGAGGAAGTTGATGATAATTACTATTATAATAGGAATTTTGCTGATGATGTTGAAATTGAGGTTGCTTTGGCTTCAGTTTATCAATGAAATTATTTTCTTCATATTTACACGCTTTTGGATCGATTCCTAAATATTTAAACCAAAATTCTACTTTCGAACATTGTGATTCCACCAATCTCACATTCCACACAGTTAACAGTGTCGTTAAGACTGAAATAACATTACATTACACAAAGAACGAGGAATTCGAAAAACTTATAAACACAAACAAATAAACATACTTTTAATGAATTGTTGCATTATTTAACAAATATTTTATCCTTAAGTAAATTCTAATTTTGGAGTAATTACGAAACACACATTTTGTCACAATTTTTTCCAAAGAAATCAAGTGTTCGCACTGAAATGAATGTCAGTAAAGCGAAATGCATTTTAGTGTAACACTGTGAAAAGAGAAGCAATTTGACTGGTCGCACTGGTCGAGTGTGTGTGTGTGTTACAAGCAGGTATTCAATGTGTGCATCAATTGCGAAATGTGTAATTCAAGTTCTCGTGACTAGCAACGTTAATTGATGCCTTAATTTAACACACCATGATCGCTGCAATAAACCGCATCTCATTGTGCATACAGTCGTATAACCAAGTGTGCACTCATTCTTCGTTTTTTAATTTATTTATGTTTCGCAGCAATCATAAATAACGACAATAATAACGATACTCTTGTTCATTCGTGTCCGTTTTTGACGGTTGACCGGTAACCGTTCACCGAGTTTTACAACATCGCAATAATAATAATAATAGTGCATTTAATTACTCCGACAGGTCATAACACGGCTTTCAAAATTCCGTTTTTTTATATCCTGCCCCTTGCATTTCAAGCTCTTTCGCAACTTTTTAACCTTTCAAGAAATAACATCATTTTGACATCAATTTCAGAGCCAAAAGCGTTTTTCAATTTAAAATTGAAATTGCAAATTTCAAATAAACCGATATCATGATATCATGTCGTTAAAAGTGTAGGAAGATATATAAAAGTACACTTCACTAAATGCAGCATAGCCGTAAAGAGAAAAACGTTATTTCAAGCAGCTATGAATTATTGAATAACTGCTTTAAAAAGGGTGAAAATAATGAAATAAAAATATTAATGCTGCGATTGAAATGATTCGAGATTTCACCGTTCGTTCGATTTCACAATTGTTACTAAGAATGAATGACAACAAAAGGGAAGTGAAGTGAAATGAGTTTGACTGTGAATACGATTGCAATATGGCATTGCATTCATAATTAGTATTTTATTGACAATTCGCTTTTCTCTCTTCTAAGCGACCGAAAAGTGAAGAGAACGCAATCGTCGTCGTATCGATGCGTTCTGTACATGTTATATATACGTATGTGTGTGTGTGTGTGTATGTGTTGTTGCCTTACACTGTTTAAAGTAACTGTTCT
>NCKV01001038.1:0-12166 GCA_003675905.2 Leptotrombidium deliense
ATAACAAAATTCATTATAACCGATCATGTGCATTCAACCGCAAAACATTGTACTTGAATAAACCGACCACGTTGGTCGAACGTAAGCTGCAACATTTGCAAATATTGTTTTGTGAATGCGATATGGATCCATAATAACAGAGGGATTATCGCACACCAAAATATATGCAATATTGTGTTACTTCAGTTCCAGGACCAAAAACACTCATTTTTGAGTATCGTCGTATGATTCGTAAAATATTTTAAATTGTACAGTAGGGTTCAATAATGAAAAACTTGATAAAAGTACGTTAAAAATGTATGATTAAAAAATGTGAAAATACATTTTACTTATGTCGTCATCGTTATCTGCTTCGATCACATTTTCATTTTTTGCTTATTTTTTTTCTTTGTGTCAAGTGTTGTTAAAGTGGATACAGAAGTCAAAATTACGTTTTATTGTTTCAGTGAATTAGCAAACGTTTATTTTTATCAATATGACAGATAATGACATGTCATCTGTACGCATGCCAAATTCTGTCACATTTCAAAGCTCATCTTAATACGTAATGTTTGCTTCACATTTTTAAACTTTGAAACTTTGATTACTTGATATTATTGTGAAAAATATTTTACCAGAATTTTCAATCCACTTGCGCAACACTTGAATATTTGTTCAACTTAAAATACAAGAACATATATGTGCACCAAGTAAAGCTAAACCATGTCTGATTTTAAGGACCCTGGTTCGGGTCAACCAGAATTATCAGGTTTTTACAATGAAATGTTGAATAAATTGGAAGCAATAAAAAGTGCACGAAAATTTGTTATTTGGGACCACACGGCCGCGAATTGGCCGACATGTCGGTGTGGAGTAAAACAGACCATAGTGTCGATATGCTTCGAGGTATGCCTACATATCGGCATAATCAAAAAAAGCTAACTAATTTTTCCAGTGTCGACATTCCTTAGTTTTTATGCTTTCCACTGTTGATGAAGATAACGACTGTGTTGAGGACAAAAATTGCGTTCATTTTTCCATAATGTTGTATTTTGTAAGTAACGTGTTTTGAAGCATAAGTGACAATTGTCGGTATGTTTCCAGACATAACGACTTGTCGCAATCCTACCTCGAGGCCTTTTTCCTAATGGTTTAGAATGGCAATTAATAATCACTTAATATGAACTGACATTCTGTGCATGTAAAACAAACAAAATGTTATTAAATTGATGACAAATCTAATGTCGCCATTCGTCTTGTTTCCAAGAAGGGAGAATACCGACATGTGCTGCTCATCTGTGTGAAGCTGTTTATTGATTCTTAGAATCGAAAATGTTTTAAAGTTTTATAGTAAACAAACTTTATTTTCCCAACTTTTTCTTTTTACATGTTTATTCTCCAGCGAAAGATAACTATTTTTTAACGTTCAGTGTGAGATCGGAAAGTTTTGCAGGTTCACAAATCCACATCATTTTTTCTGTTGATCAACCCTATGCCATTAAAAGTGAAATTGACCTGAAATCTGCCAACCATGAGGTGTAGTCGAATGCGGCATTGCTTAAAGCCTGGAGAAAATTTTTCTCTTTCTGTTCAACACACACAATTTTATTATTGTTTACAATGAATGTATTTGGTGCATTCGTTAATCCTCAACATAACGGCATCTGGTTAAATTCGTTCTATAACAGCATGCCGTTGAAGGCGTGGTAATTTAAAGTGTATTGTGATGAGATATTTCGGTAAAAACAAAATATGAAAATGAAAAATTCAATTTTCAAACTTTGAAACTTTTGTTTTGTTATTGTAATTGACTTTAGCGAACGTTTTGTCAATCAAAATCAAAATTTCATTTCCTCCACAATGTTGTTGTTCGTTTGAATATTGTAGACTTTGTTCAAGCTTTAACCGGATGCAATTTAACCGATTTAACGTGTACGCAGCGCAACTACGCAGTCAGTGAATGTGAACGTTGATTTATAAAGTGCGGCGAATAATAAAGCAAATAAATAATGTTCACAACGAAACAGATACGATTGAAAGTGAATATTTATTCAGCTCTTATCATGTACTGATATACTGTAATAATGTAGCTGTGTTTTCAATGTTGGAGGCGCGTCCGTTTTGACCCTCATTCTTGTGACCGCTACGTACGCTGTTTGCTGTTCAATAAATCGAACGCAAGCAAAATGCTTTTAATTAGTGCGATAGTTGTTGATGGAGGTTTGCCGAAGTTTTTCGCAATATTTTCGAATCGACACGTCGAGTGCTTTTCACTAAAAAACGTTCGTTTGACGTTACATCAGAAGAGTGTGCCGTTCGACGTATGATTCGCAAACAACACTGATAATTAAACACTAAAATTGCATAATAAAATCAAAGTTCAAAATTACGACTGTTTTCGAAAGCAGATTAAATTGTGATCGTTGTTCTTTGTGAAACTAACGACCAACAATAACTTTTTCTAAAAATTTTGTGAAATAGCGATAAACAACGTGTTTACAGTTGCTTGCAATTGCCGATTAATTGCATTTACATTTCGCTGTGAATGCAAAGTTTAGACGACAACGAATTATTCGCGCACTGAAACAGCTCACTCAGCGAACTGAAATGCGTTACATTGAGAACATTGCGAGGTGTGCACACCAACTGTTGTAAACAGCAGAGCGCCAATGAAACACGAGCCACAAATGATTGCTGTACACGAATGCTTAGAAAATTTCGGGAAAATTTTTCTCTCCATTATTTCTTTAGTGATTTCGGGTCAATTACAATTGCTAATATTTCGCTGCATACCACCTGCAACCATTGATCTGTGTGTCATTTGTTAATCGCCACTTGACTAGTACTCAGCAGTTGCCATGATCGCCGTATCGCGCTTGTTTGCGAGGGGCAGTTCTCTTCGGGAACCTTGTCTTCGCGGCGTACGTAACACACTCACTGATGAAGCCTCCAAATCTCTGTTTTCCATTCACTTAATTTTCCGACGATTAAACGTCGTATCCCTTGTTTTTTTCCCGGTGATCACTGATCATGATTTCAACTCTTATTTGTTTGTCTCCTCTTCTCTCAACTATAAATACGAGCAACAATTCGTATTCAATTTCACTTCTAAACTTTGTTAGAACTAAAACTGTCACAGTTCGAAACTTATTCTTTAATACCTTCAATGATAATTTTATTTCATCGTAAACTAATAGTTTTCGAGTTAAATCTTAAATCTTCAAATTATTTGTGCACTTAGTTCACAAATTTGTTTGTCTTTTATATTTTTTAATTTCTTCGCTGAAATCGGCAGAACTTTAAAGTTGCCTGGAAAATGGTCCGATACTCGCAAGTTTCACAACTGCACAGGTATTTAATTATTCACATCCTGTGAATGTTTTTCTAATTAATTTATTTCACATGTTTTCAGTGCTGTCAATGACTGTACTATTCAAGTGAAATCAAACACTGGTGACGTCTTGAAAAGTCCAACTTTTTGTTACACTACTGTGCCGCACGCAAAGCCGCAAGTTTTGAACGGCGATTTGAATCGATTACAAGCGAAAGTAAAGCAGTATGTTGAAGATAAAATTGCCGTTTGTCAACCAGACTCGGTGCACGTTTGCGATGGTAGCGATTCGGAAAACGAAGAACTTCTTCGCCTTTTGGAGCGAAATGGAATGATCACTCGTCTTAACAAATATAGCAATTGGTGAGTTCACCAAATAATGTCACAGTTTATTTTTACACTCAATGTGTATGTGTTTGCAGTTGGTTAGCGAGAACTGACCCAAAGGACGTAGCCAGAGTGGAGTCGTTAACATTCATATCGACCGATAAGAAAAGAGACACTGTACCACAAACAAAGAATGGTGTTAAGGGTTGTTTAGGTGAGCTAGCTGCTGCGCCTTTTGCCTTGACATTAATTCGCTGTGTAACATAACAGGTAATTGGATGTCGCCGACAGACATGCAAAATGCATTGCAATCCCGATTCCCGGGTTGTATGAAAGGAAGAACAATGTTCGTTATTCCATTCAGCATGGGTCCTGTCGGCTCGCCGCTTTCCAAGATTGGTATTCAATTAACCGACTCACCTTATGTGGTTGTCTCCATGCGAATAATGACTAGAATTGGCACAGCTGTATTGAACGCCCTCGGAGACGGTGAATTCGTCAAATGTCTTCACTCTGTCGGACAGCCTTTGCCGATGAAAACACCTGCGGTAAACAACTGGCCGTGTAATCCCGAGAAAACTTTAATCGCACACATACCTGACAATAATGAAATCGCCTCGTTTGGATCAGGTATGCACAAAACAAACATTTTGCATTATTTTTCATTTTTAATTAATGCGATTAATTATTTTAATCAATCAGGATATGGTGGCAATTCACTTCTTGGTAAAAAGTGTTTCGCACTACGCTTGGGTTCTATTCTGGCTAAACGAGAACGATGGTTTGCAGAGCACATGCTTATATTGGGCATAACAAACCCGAAAGGCGAGAAAAAGTATATCGCCGCTGCATTTCCAAGCGCTTGTGGAAAAACGAATCTTGCGATGATGAATCCAACCTTGGATGGCTATAAAATTGAATGTGTTGGTGACGACATCGCCTGGATGCGATTCAACGAGAAAGGAGAATTGCGCGCAATTAATCCGGAGGCTGGTTTTTTCGGTGTCGCTCCGGGAACTAGTAACAAAACAAATCCGAATGCGATGAAAACTATTCTAAAAAATACTATTTTTACAAATGTTGCTGAAACAGCAGATGGTAAGTTTTCATTTTCAACATACTGATATATGTACTTATTCATTTTACTGTTACTCTTAAAGGCGGCATTTATTGGGAAGGTTTAGAAGACGAAATCGAAGAGAAAAATTTTCCAATTAAATCTTGGCTCGGAGAAGATTGGAAACCTGACAGTGGCAAAGTAGCAGCACATCCAAACTCGCGATTTTGCACTCCTGCAAGTCAATGTCCAATTATCGACGATGCTTGGCAAGATCCGAATGGAGTTCCGATTAGTGCGATCATTTTCGGTGGTCGACGACCGGAAGGCGTTCCGCTGGTATATGAAGCACTTGACTGGAAACATGGAGTTTTTATGGGCGCTTCAATGAGATCAGAATCGACTGCTGCCGCTGAACACAAAGGAAAGGTTATAATGCACGATCCATTCGCAATGCGACCGTTTTTCGGCTACAACTTCGGACATTATTTGCAACATTGGCTAAGCTTTGAAAACGAGAAGCAATTAAATCTTCCGAAAATATTTCACGTAAATTGGTTCAGAAAAGGAGAAAATGGAAAATTCCTTTGGCCTGGTTTCGGAGAAAATATTCGAGTTTTGGATTGGATTTTCCGTCGTGTTAACGGAGAAGATTGTGCTCAGGTAAATATTTGCATATTTGCTCACTTTTCAGTTTAATTAATATTTTGTTATTGTAGATGTCTCCAATCGGTTTACTACCGAAACAAGGTTGTTTGAATGTAAACGGTCTGAAAGAGAACGTCGATGTGCAACAACTCTTCTCACTGTCACCTCAATTCTGGCTCAATGAATGTGATGAAATCGAAAAATACTTCAACGAACAAGTTGGCGACGATTTGCCAAACGCCATTCGAAATGAACTTGTATCGCTTCGAAAACGATTTTCTGTCTCGCAAAAGTAAACAGAACAAAACATGAATCTAGTCTATCGACGTAAACAACTTAAGTGTTCCTTTTTTTCACTTTGTTTTCACAATAAAAGTGCTTATAAATTTTTGTTTAAGGAATTTTACGCTCAACTTTCTGATTTCGCCAATTGAACTAGTTTTTACATTTTTATATTACCTCTAATGTTGCGAAAGCAGGCGAATTGTGCGTAACTGATTTTTATTTCCTGATTCGAATAATAAACATGTAAATTGTTGCTTGTACAAAAAACGCATTCAAAAGATAAACTTGAATAGCTTTTTGAACAGTTCTGCTTGTATGTCACAAGTATGAATAACAAATCAGGAAAACGAAGTTCCGTAATGTTTCGATTTTTTTTGTTCTGTGAAATGTTCGTGGCAGCGCAATTGTGTCATGTGAATCGGAAACTCGTTGTGTAATTATTGTTATTACAAATGAGAGCGCAGTTCAACTTTGAATACTGACTGCGCCGCTTCCCGCAACTCTCCGATGACGTTTTTGTCGCCATCTGTTTTTGATGATTCACGATGATCGGAAGTAGTTTTATAATGTTATGTTGATTTGTGTTCAATGGCTGTTCATGTTCATGTACTGTTTATTACGAATATTTCGTACAAATTTTAAGGTACTAACTTCGTAAATGTAGTTACGAATACACTTTGTTTGATGAAAAAATGCAAGCAATTTGTAATAACATATTTGCTCTTTTATGACTTTGAGCTTACCATTTATTTTACTGTTAATTTTTTTGATTAATAAGTGTTTTTATGTGTTATAAAATTATATTGCATTACTTACGTCATTATTATTTTAATTCGCAGGATTCCAATTACATCCTTGTCCCGCATTTCTAGTCATTGATATTAGTCAACGTCAAAAGTATGAATTGGAAACTATTTTCGAGTATTTTTTACGGCATATTTGGATTGATTGTTGTCTTCATCAATAAAACAGTGCTGACGACATATAAGTAAGATTTGTTGTTGTTAATAAACACCGTTAATAAACATTTGACAGATTCCCGGCATTTTCAATTCTCGGAATGTTGCAAGCAACTACAATTATACTCGTGCTTCGGACAGCTAAGCTGGCAAAATTAGTTTCTTTTCCGGACCTTTCAATTTCTGTTGTGAAGCAAATTTTTCCATTACCATTGTTTTATGTGATAAATTTACTATCAAGTTTGGGTGCAACGAAACGATTGAATCTTCCCATGTACGTTGTGCTGCGAAGGTTCGGCATTTTGATCACAATGCTATTGCAAACATACTTTTTAAACATTGTGCCGTCCAAAAGAGCTGCTGTGGCAATATTTATCATCATCAGTGGTTCAGTGTTTGCAGCTTTTGAAGATCTGAATTTCGATGTTATTGGATATTTGTTCATACTCGCGTACGACTTCTTCGATTCGTGTGAAGCCATTTTAGTGAAGTTACAGTTAAACGATAGAAAGAGTGTTGGACAAATTGGAATATTGTACTATTGTGCATTATTCAGCTTCGTTCCGTTGTGTCTCTACGTTTTCATTACTGGTGACTTCAAAAAAGCATTTGTTGAATTCGATCAGTGGACTGATATCTCGTTTTGCACTCTCTTTTTTGGATGTGGTTTGGCTTCAGCAGTATTTCTTTACGCTTACATTATGTGCACTGATTACAATAATCCTGTGTTGTCACAAGTGATCGCTTGTTTAAGAAACATTTTGACGACTTACATCGGAATGTATATTGGAGGAGACTACACGTTTAATTTCTACAATTTCGTTGCTCTCAACATTACAATGTTCGCTGCTTTTTACTACACATATATTAATTTAACTGAAACTCCGAAAATTGTGAAATCTTCAAGTAATGAACAATTAGTGAACGAAGTATAAATTGTATATTTAGTTGATGCAATTAAACTGTCAAAAATGTGTATTATTTTGAACGTTGTTCACTCTGTTTACTGAACTAATCTCACTTTTCTTTTTAATGCACATTCAATGCGATTTCAATGAACTCATCGAATTAGTTCAGTATGAAATAATGAGTGTTCTGCAATGTTTGCAGTCAAACCGTTGTAAATTTTCGACGATTAATATACATTTCGATTCGTGCATACGATTTATATTGAATTGCATTAAAAAATTTATGAATTAAAACCTGAGTAAGGAATTCATCAATGATGTCATTTCATAGCTTTCTACAGTTAAGATCAGTGAAGCACAGAAAGGTTTTATTTGATTGACGTTTCGGGAAATAAATCAAAACTTTCCATTTTTGGTTGATTCGCCTCGTGCATATGTTGAGACTCATTGAATGTACGGTCCCTCAAAAGCGCCGTCTTTCTGCGAATGAACCAAAAGCGACGACGAAACGTAAAAAATATGTCGGCGACTGTTTAATGTCTGCAAAGCATGACTCGTTTATTTGCAACTACGAAACCACAAATACTTGCGATTTGAAGTTACTATTAAGGTATGTTAGTGTACATTCACTTACTCTTTGTATGCAATCTCGAACAATATTCATATTTCTTCGATGTGCATAATTCGGGACACATGTGATTTATGTTCCATTCTAATTTTTCACAATTAATTTGCTTGTTTTTGCTTTTCAAGTTAATAACGACGTGTTGTTGATGAAGAGATGATGTCTTTTCTTGATTTGCGAAATGCGACAGAGAAAGAACGGAAAGAGATTGAAGAGATACTCACTCGGCGCTCCGATGGTGTTGAAGTAAGAGGCTGTGTTAAGTGATTTTTTCTATTTAATTGCGCTTTAGCTTCCATTCGAGTTCGGTGAACCGGTTGATAACTACACCTATGTCTCAGACCCTGTGAGTGACGATAGCGATCGATCTCGAGATGAATGTAAGAATTTTGAAGAGGATATCACAACACAACAGATGTCGATTATGTCGTCAGGTCATCCTGGTTATTTACCAGCCTTCATTGGTAACCAGTCATCTGAGACGATGTTTGACCCGAAGAGGCAACCTATCATAACACAAGAATCGTTTAAGGGTCACTATTATCCGACTGCCTTTGCACCCCAAATGGCCATTTCTTCGAAACCAACACCAGACTCAATTAAAGTTCCGTTCTATTCTTCGCCACCACATTTCGCCCCAGTAATTACTTCGATATCTCACGTTTCACCGAGTGTTGGATCATCAGCTGCTGCTATATCACCAAGTGGAATTGCAGTTGTTACTTCTACAGCAAACTCAATTGTTGAAGACAGCGACGGCAGAGTGCCAGTGACCGGCAATAGCTATCCAATGCAAGCAGCGTTCCCTCATCCTTACACTGCGAATCCTTATATACCCTCTCACGGTGCTACGCTTCCAATGCCTGCACACATGTATCCTGTATATTTCCCTGTTCAACTAGCACCCCAGTTTTATGCTCCGTTACCGCAACCAATGACTCAAAATCACGCTCCTCGACACCAAACTGTGAACAGGACCGTTTCTGTCGCACAAAACGGTAGTGTAACTGGTCCAGTGGATCAGGCTGTCATCAACGGAGGTCCGGCGAACGAAGTTAACGAAACAAAATCTGTTGAGGTGAAATGTGAAGATCAGAGTGTTGAATCGAAAAGTGAAAGTGCTGTTAACAGTGAAAAGAGTGAAAGTTTATTAAAGTGTATAGTAGAGTATCCCAAAAGTGATGGTGAAATAACAGCAGTTGAAACGCACAGTTGTGAAACTGGTGTAGTTTCCACTGAAAAGGATGAAGACGTGAATTGCTCAGTGAATGAAAGAAATGAGGACATCAGTTTTGGTGATTTAAGTGATAAAGGTTGCGAATCAATTAATTCAAGTACTGTGTCGCTAGCATCAAGCAAAGACACAGTGACAGTTACATCTGGTACTCGTTCGTGGGCTGACTTGTTTAAAGGACACGATGCTGCAAATATTTACAATACTACATCTCTTGTGTTACCTTCTCAAATTAATTCACAACCGTCGCAAAATGATTCGTTTCCTGGTGACAACACTAGCTTAGCGACAGTTGCAGATAGTAATTGCAAATTACTAGATGCTCAAAACATAGCATTGAATGAAGACTCTTTGGTACATAAATTAGGAAGTAAGTAATGTTGAAGTAATGTGTATATTAATTTGATGTTTGTCCACAGAAAAATTGAGGGAAATAAATTTGAAGCATTCTCTTCCTTTTCTAATACCTCGTGGATTCGTTAATAGAGGCAACTGGTGTTACATTAATGCGGTTTGTTACTTTTATTTAATTGTAAATACTCGTGATTACTTACTGAAATAATCTCTATGTTAGACATTACAAGCGTTGCTTTATTGTCCTCCTTTTTATAATCTAATGCGAGAAATAGGCGAAGTCTCTGGTATTTGCAGGGAAAAGTCATGCACTCCAATTATTGATAGCTTGTAAGTAAATATCGTACATTTTGTGTATTAACTGTTTTATTAAGCGCCAAATTTTTTGCAAACTTTTTGCCTTCTGAGCCAATGATGAAGAAAGCCAAAAGTGGATCTTTTTCAAGTGAAGATTTACCAACTGCTGACCCTTTTGAGCCGAAGTGTATTTACGACGTACTGGGAGTAATTAAAAGTGAATGTTTGAAAGGAAAGCAAGAAGACGCTGAAGAATTTCTAAGCTCTGTGTTGAATGGTCTTCACGACGAAATGGTTATGCTGTTTCGGTATGTAGATTCAAAAGATGAAGTAATTAAGTCGAATGGTCACTCAAATGATGAATGCGACTCTGAAAATGACACTAAAATCAACTGCGACGATGATTCTTCGTTGTGGAGAGAAGTTGGTCCGCGCCACAAAGCTTTACCAATGCGATCGGTAATTATATTTACTTAAAATATATTGAATCATTTATTGTTTTCATCCAGACGAACGTAGTTGCAACACCAATTTCAGATATTTTTGGTGGATCTATACTTTCTGTAAGAACTGCTGGTAAAGATGTGTGTGGAAATCGTCAGCCATTTTTTACTCTGCAGTTGGATATTCAGGTAGCAATCGTGCTTGTGAAGTGAATTTGAATTTTTGTGTTTCAGTCTGAGAAAATAAAATCTATTGAAGACGCTTTGAAAATGTTCACCAGCAGCGAATCACTTCAAGGTTATACATGTCCCAAAACGAAGCAAAATGTGGATGCTAGTTACCAGAGTTTTCTCAATCAGCTTCCTCCAATTCTGATACTTCACTTAAAACTGTTTGGTTATGACAAAGACGGAGGTTCGCGCAAACTGTTAAAAAAGATAGAGTATCCAATTGATTTTGAGTTCCCGCGAGAGTGTATTCATCACGATAGAAGCGCAGATAAGAATAAATATTCAAAGTCATACAAATTACTTGCAGGTAAGTAAGTTTTTGTGCATACAGTACTTTAATATTGGTACCAATTTTTGCAGTCGTTCACCACGACGGCCATGAGTCAATTAAAGGTCATTACATCACCGATATATTTCATATTGGCAGTAGTTTATGGTTGCGATGCGATGACAATACCATAAAACCTATTAGTACCCAGCAAATGTTGAATCCACAGCCACCGAGAGTACCCTATCTTCTTTTTTACCGAAGATGTGACACCCTTCGAGGGCACAATCAGCCACAAAGAGGACTCACGATGCATTAGTGTAAATAAGACCTAATATTCACTCTTGTGTCTTCCGTTGAATAGCGCAAAATTTATGGTTTTTGTTTCTGTTTTCCAAGCAAAAAAGTTAACATTGCTAGAATAATGAAATACATGTTTTTAATGCATATTTTATAAGCTGTGATAAATGTGAGCAGCGAAAACAAACGTTTTTGCGTTGGTATACAAAGTAATGGCTCATTGACAACCAACTTTTTCAAAATTTCTTGTAAACATAGTTAAATATTAGAGTTCGGAATATTCTTGAAAATTTTTCAGCGAAAGATTAACTCAGCAATGACATACAACCGTCCACTCAAGCACTAAATTTTTTCTTAAAAGTTCGGCGATGAATGCTTTATTCATTATTCGTGTATGTGTTTCGAAAATCTTTTGATAACTAATCTGTGCTTACGCAGAAATAACAATTTTGTCTTTAGTGCTAATTTTTGTGCATTCATCGCATGTTTGAGGCAAGAGTTTTGTTTTATTTTGGAACCAGTTGTTTCAATTCTTGAGTGATTAAAGTCTGCAGAAACATTCGCAGTTTACTTTTTCTATTGGAAATGTTCACTGTGTTCACTGACGGGGTTAGTTATGTTCATAATTAGTTTACAGGTTTTGAATGATTATAATAAACTTAATAATATTCAATAATTTAGTACACCAGAGTTTGTCTACTTTATGTTGTAATTAGATTGCGATTTATATGTGAAAAATTTGGTAAATGTATATTAAAAATGTTGAAATTGAGGTGATAATAATTAAGGACATGAATGGATACCGAAAACACTGTGCCTTTTATATACGACTTGATAAAATGTCACTTAAATTGTTCTGATTGAATGAGTTTGAAATGAAAAGACTGTCCGAAACTGTTTCATATTTTATTTCGCTATTT
>NCKV01001039.1:0-12151 GCA_003675905.2 Leptotrombidium deliense
TTGTGAGACACAATTTTGGAGCGATGTCGTCGAAGATTTATCCAGTCTGCATCTGAACGAGATGCAATCAATGAATGAGAACTGCGAAGATTTATTCGAGTTGCAAGAGAGGGAAGCGATCGTATTCGATACGTGCACAGGTACGTGAGTGAATGTAAATGTTGTGCGCATCTTGGCAGACGTAAGAGTTTTCGGTGAACTATGTTTGCTATCTCAGTGAGCATTTGGAGGATGCATGTGTGTATCACGAAAAGGACAGTGAACTGAACGCGTTCACAAAACATTGCAATGCGTTCGTATAAACAAGGTATTTGCGAAAAGGTATTCACGGACCGAAGTAATGGTTTTTGCATGCATCTGCCCATTAGCCGCGAACTGTGTGTTTCAGCTTTTTTTACATTTTTCTTAAAACGACTTATCTTCGCTTAACTCTGCATTTCGAGTCTATCTTTATTGAGACTCACTAATGTTTTCCGACATAAAAGCTAAATTACAGTTTTTCGGTGAAAACTTTTCTTTCCATTCTTCCTCAAAGAAACTAGAAAATTGCGATTCTTTTACGAATTCGGAGCTGGACGGCGATCGGCAATTGTCAGTTATGAAACAGATGAGCAGTTTAAACAGTATCGAGAGAAGCATTGGCTGCTTCACGGAATCACAAAATACAGACAGTACTTCACTCGAAACGATCGTTTAAATAGCGATATTACGAGAAAATAAATAATATGACGCAATTTAACTGTTATTCTTGATTTACTTAAACAACGAGAAGAAACGTAACCGCAATATTCAGTTTGCCTTTCGGGTACAAATAAGAAAACAGTGCACACAAGTAATAAAACAAACTTTGTAAAACTTTGCATTTCTTCATTTGTATCCAGAAATGTAGTTTTGTTGTTTCGTTCAATTGCATGTGTACACTTTACGCAAAAAAGAAATATTGCAAACATTGAATATTTCGTTTCTCGCAAATAGATTGCGTTTCAAATGTAATCTAAATGGAACCGTGCAATGAATGCGTTACAAGCGCAATGTGTTCAACAGAAATGCGAAAGAAAAATAGCCTTAAAAGTGGACCCAATCTGCAGTCATTCTTTACGCCTGTTTTTGCAAAAATAGGAATAAAAAGAACAAAATGTAAAACACGAATACTGGCCACGCAAACATCGCGAATTCGGAACGGCACAAACAATCTCGATTCGCGAACCGAGCGAATACTGTTTTCGCTGTGTGTGCGAACTGTGCGAACGTATAATTTATTGTCTACTTTTGCAATGGATAATCAAAAGTCAATTTTTGAGTTATTTTTTAATAATTTATGAACACAAAAGCGATTACGAGAACGCTTTGCTTTGCAAACGAAAAGAATGAGATTTGATTGCGTTCGCGTTCTTCTTCAATTTATTTGTTGCCTGCAAATTTTGCATCAGAGAAACGATTGCCGCGAAAATTCGCGAAAACTCGAGTTTTAGTAAAAAGTTGTTCAACACCGACATTCAGAAGCCGAATACAGCAAGTGTGCTGTAAATACACATCATTCGCAGTCATCTCAGATATATATATTTCACAAATATTTGAACAATTTTCAAATAAAATTCGCAATTAATTGCAAGGTTTTTTAATGAGACGTCGTAAACTTTTCTTATTCGTATTTTAAATAAGTAACCGAAGCGAAGCGCAATATAGCAGCCAAATAAACTACTTTTTGCATTCAATTCACTGGCTTTTACGATTTTATTAAAATCACTCGAAAAGGGTTTCGCAGTGCATTATTTACGATCTCAATTAAATTATTGCGAAAACGGTTCGCAATTCGATTCAGATCACAGACAACACTCGTCGCATTCCGCCGATTGATGTGTTATCCAATCGAGTGCCGAGATCGGCGATCGACAAACAGACGGATGCACTTCAATCGACAGACTGCAATCGCACACAGTCACACAGCTTTGACACAATTTCGCAGTTGTATTGTGCAGTGCGTCGATTATCGTGTGTATTCGTACAGAAACAACGTAATTGACTTCATTTTCTCGACAATTTCCTCCTGAAAATCAATACTGCTTATTTTTTAAATAAAGAAACTTCGGCCGCAACAGAAGACAATTGCGGAGCTGAGAAATAGGCAGAAAAAGTTTGTGTTCGCGGCTCAATTGAAGGTTTGCTTGTTTCTCGACACGAAACGGGTCGATTCTTGTGTCTACTTTTTCTAAAAACAATATTTGTGAAATGAAATAAGAGAAGGAATGAACGAACGCCATAAAATCGATGTGCAGCGAGTAAAGCGATCGTTCGTTTCATTGCTTTCATGAAAATAATGGTTAACGTATGTAACGCGCGTAACGATCTGCGAGTCGAGTGTAATGTTGGATATAATATTAAATATAATATTAATAATGACTGCGAAGTAACAAAGAAAAATGAATGCGAAAAAGGAGAAGAGATGCACACATAATTCGGGTTCATTAGAAATCGAAGCCGAATGCATTCGCAGCCTTTAAGCGGTGTCACGTCGAAGACAAAGCGTTCGGTCACGTATTGCGCTGCACATTTGCCTATCATTTATTCGCGAGAACAGAACAGAACTCGATTTCAGAATTCATCTTATATTCACTGAAAAGTGATGAGAATATAATGACTTTCGAGAAAACTCCGCCGAGTTTCGCTTTTTGTTGCGCCATTCGTTGTTGTGTTTGTTGCACACTTTTGTATCGCAAACAATTGAATAAAGTTTACTTACATTGCACTGCACTCGCGTTCAATCGGATCGCATTCGTATTCTTCGCGAGTGCAAAAGCACTTTCAATTCTATCACAATTCGTCTGTTATTACGAGTGCACATTCATTGCACTGTTTAAATATGCTCTTTAATCTTCTGACAATGAATTTGTAACCATATTTCGAGAAATTATTTTTATTGCGCACATTTGCAAAACGAACACAATTTGCAACTATAAAACGTGTTGAGAAACTTTCACTTTTCGTCGTTCTTTTCTCAGCGAAACAATTGAACAACAAAACTCATTCGATTGAATGCATTTGCAATTGGCAAGTATACTTTATTCGAAATGCTTATTTTCTTTTCTTATTCTTTATTCTTCGTTAGAAACACGAGATTTTTGCATTAAACAAGCCTGAAATTCGTTTTACACAAGCGGTGAAACATTTCGCATTCTTATTCTCTTTCTTTTCTTATTCTTATTCTTATTTCTTGTTTTTTGATAGCAAATGCATTGTTCGAAAGTCAATCGCAAGGAATTATTTCGTCTAGCATCCATCGTTAACTTTTCGCACACTTTTTTAGTTTTTAGTTTCAACTCAAAATTACGCAACTTTTTCATTTCCAAAATGTGTTACGTTTGAAAAGGCGAATTTTCCAACAATTTGTGTATTTCAAAATTGAATGCTTACAGTGTTTTGTGTTCATTTTGTTCATTGTTTACTTTAATTCTTTGAACATAATTTTCATTCGAACTCATTGCATTTTTGTCACAAAAAACAAACAAACAAAGCATACCAGACGAGTCAAACAAACAACGATTTTAGTCGAGTAGTGACGTTGACTTTAGTTTGATGTGCAATGATTTAACTAATGAGTTTACGTGAACTTTGCAAGTTGTGTGAGATTTAGAAACTGTGATCGCAGCTCGCGAACACAGCTCTTTTTTGATTGCATTCGAATTTGGAAGTAAAGAAAAATAAGAAAGTAAATTAAGCAAAAGTGTCCATTTGCAAGTGAAGTTGAAGAAGACATGAAACGAGTGATATTTATTAAAAATGAAGCGCTTGACACTTAAACATGTTTCTCCCGCTGTTTGTATCGCTCATAAAACATTTTAGGAAACATTTATTAGCGAATTAGAAGTGAGAAAATGGTTCGTTTATCATTTAAGGAAACAATTACAGCATCTAAACGCAACGCTTGCATTATGTTCGCTGCTTATATTCTTTATTGTTTTTCGGCATTTCAACCGAATGACCGCTAATAATGCGAAGCGAGTGAAGAAAACGAACGCACAGTAGTTAACCTCGTGAGTTGCGAAGTTCAAAGTAGATACAGTGCAAGTGTTGCATTTTGTTGAAACATTGATTTAAAGAAAGTTTTGATTAATTGAATCGTTGAACGGCAGAAACAAGACAAGGAACGCTTGAAATGGAACAGTGCGAACAGAGTGAAATGGTTGAGAAGATTGCTGCTGATGTCTGCGAACACAATAAAATAGCGAAAGAAGCAATAAAAGCAACAATTGATGATCGCTCGATTCAACGATCGAAAGTGGCGAAGACAGCGAAAGCAGCGAAGAGCAAGGACAGCACAGAGAATCCGTGTTACGGCTTAACCTCGTGCACCAACAAATCTAAGTCCACATGTACGCGTCGCAAACCTATAAGGAGCGAAACGGACTCCCGCTGTTCTAAGTTCGCAGTCGATAATCGCTTTTGTGAAATAATCGACGGCAAAAGCCGAATAATGCGTTCGTCGAGCTGCGAATTTATCCATCACTCTGATTGCGAACCATTCAATTGGTGTTTGATGCGAAATGCTCAACAGCAGGGGTCGAAATCTGGCAACAAATTGGTCGAGAATCTGAGCGAGCTGGACATGTCTTTTTCGCAATCATCGCATAATACGCATACTTTTAATAGGCATCGATCGACTGCCGCGTTCGGAGAGGCATCATTCAAATCTGACAACGAATCGAGTGCTAAAAGTGATTCGAATTCAACGTCAAGCTACGAATGCAATGCGGAATCGAGTTCGAACTCATCTTTTTCGATTCAAGACGAACAGGTCATCAAAAAGTTGTCTCAGGCCTCGCCGCGTAATCCAGCAGACATAACAATGGTTGTGATGAATAGAAGCAAGCTTTACTTAAGTTCTCCGACGTTTTCCGGAGAACAAAAAGCTGGTAAAAAGCAGACCAAGCACACCAAAGTTCCACTCGGAATGTTAGTTAATGCGATGTACAGTAAACACGACTGGTTGTTTGTGCGGACTCCACACGGCAGCGAAGGTTTCATTCTCGCATCCAGCTGCAATCCGCTGTGCTCTTTGCCAACGAGTGTCTGCAAATCCAGTAAACAGTCGAAAAAAGGAACGAATTCAGCCGTATCTACACTTCGTAACACAAGGCGTGTGATAAATGGTGTTTGCGGTTCTCAAGAAACGAAAGCGTCCACAATGAAAGCGCATCACTCAAGATCTCAGTGTGAAAACGTTAAATTCAAAGACACTGTTCGAGTGAAGCCATTTGTGCGAACAATTAATCCAGTCGCGCAGACGGTTGCGAGTCAAGTGCAACATTCGGACTGTGATCTGCTCAAAGAGAAATTCAGCGACTCATCGCAAGACATCGCAATCTCGAGCAAAGATTCACCGCTTTTATTAGTAATTAACGACATCGCAAACAGCGATGAAAGTATGCATGTTATGAAAGTGAACAAAGGTGAAATCGTTACATTAATCAATGATATTAAATCAGATTGTATTTACGTGCGAAGAATTAACGGTGAGAAAGGTTACATTCCAAAAAATACAGCAACCAAAGTGGCCATACTGTGATTATTACTGTCTGCTCACTCGTCACTGAATCGTTAGGCAAAAATCATTGTATTTAAAGTTTGAACAAACATTGATTTTGCAACTCGCGCCTCCGGCTGTCAAAATTGTTTTCTCGTTACGTTCGCTGATCGCAAGACTGAACACGTTCGAAGCTGAGGTCGGAATCTGTGACATGAGTTTGCCGTCCATTTCCCAGACGTAAACGTACGGATTGTTACCTCCGCAGACAACTAAATCGTTGTGACACAACGCAGTATTAGCGACTGTTTCGGATGGCGGAGTTTCGAATTCGATGCCTTTCGAAAGAGATCTCAGATGCCAACTGCTCATTAACGGCCCTCCTCCGCTGACCTGTAATTTGCGAGATTCGCCATAACAAAATGAATGAATACATATTTCAGTTTCACTTTAATTTTGTTCGGAAAAGATCATCAAAAAGTAATTACCAGCCATTCGCCAGAAGAATTCAACGCTATTGTCGTTATGTACTTTCCGAACGCGGCACGATTTAATTCCTAATAAAAAAGAATGAGAAAAACAAAGACTTACACACACAAAATGAATGCTTTGAAATGCAACACTGATTTAAAGTAAATTAATGTTAACGGTCGGCTGTACACGACGAAACGACACGAGAAGTGAAAAGTGAAGAGTATCTTTCGCCGATGCTGAACGAGAGAAGGAGAACGCATTCACCATTGTATAATTAACTTTAACGCGTAAAAAAGTAAAAAACATATCGTTGTGTGAGACACCCAACATTTGCCTGTCTAGCTTACGTTATAATTTATAATTCTTAAACTCATCTTCTCATCTTTTCGATATCAGTTAAAACAATCTCTCACATTTCTTACACACACTTTCGATGAACTGATCTTAGATCAAACGCTGTATTGTGATATTTGTAAAATAACTTTTTTATAAACTTTAAACTATTTTAATTTTTATAATTCTATAAAAAACGAATTATTAACTGCAGCTGTAACTTAACGAACTCATGCATACTATTTGTTTAGTTAATTTTCCCTTGTGTTGATTTCAGTGAAATAGATTAATTAGTGTTTCATATTTTTTCAAGAAAGAAAGCGAATAAAGAAGTTAATGAATAATGAATTGTTGGTATTTACTTGATATTTATGAGGTTCGATCAAATTGACGACACTTGCTGACCGCAGATCCCAGATGCGAATTGAGCCATCTTCGCTACCAGAATAAAGTGTTCTAGAATCTGGCGACAAAGCTAGACAATTCACGTAATCAGTGTGTCCCTTGAGAGTTTGCTGCGCAAAGAAATGTGGAGAAAAGGATTACTTATGAGATAACCTCGGAAAGGGCGCAGAAACAGGTAATCAACGAAGATAAAGGCGTTCAAATGGCTAAAAATTATTTACATTTTTTCATGACTTTATATTAGATTTAGAGTTAATTAACCTTTGGTTTGTGCGATTGCAGACTGAAGATGTGTATCATATTATCGCCACAACCCGCAACCAGAAATGGATCGCTTTCCTAATGAAGTACGGCGCGTTGTAAACATATCGTTTAACATTATCAACACGTTTCATAATTACCTGTTCACCAATTAACAAAGCATTCACTTCTGGTTTGAAAAGTGCTTCACTTTTTTTGTGGAAAAACAGCGAAATAAGAGAAGAGTTAGAAAGGCAATCGCTGAGTTGCACAGGAAAATAGAAACCTTTTCGGAATGTCTAATGTCCACAGCGGCTTCTCGATTTCATCCGGCAGTGACCAGCCTTTAATTTCGCCCTTTCCGCCACTGCTCAAACATTACATTAAAAGACGGTCGCTGAGACGCCGAAATTAGACGTTACCCAATTCGGTGAGTTTGCACCTACCTAATCAATATCTCGTCTTTCCAAGTAAACGAATAGACCGCACTTTCATGTGCTAAGAGGCGATAAAACTTTATTTTTTTATGGAAATTAATGCGTTTTACTCTTGCATATTTAATAATGTTTCGTTTGAATGTGAAGAGTGAGGAATAGTGAATATGTTAATTATGTGCCATTAATTATGTAAATATAACATTCAAAATTCAAACCTTGAAATGAATACTCAGGACTATTGCAAGAAGGTGCAACTCGGCTTTCGTCTTCATATGCATTCAGTGTTTCATTAATACTGTCAACGAATAAATGAAATTAAGTCAATTTTACGTCAATTAATTACATGAAAAGTAATGAATATTTGAATGGCATTCATTTCAACTGCAAACGAAGCAGTCTAGTTATAAACCAGATGAGAATTGAGAGTAAAATGTTTGAATTTCATAAATCTAATATTTTGCATATTCATCACAATGACTGCAAGTATTTAAAAAGAACAAACATTTTTGTATGAAAATGAAACATGAAACATCGATGCATCAGTATTAAAAGCAAAAAGAGTTTCGCCATGTTTTCTCAAGTCACGAATAATCACTTTACAACTTTTTCTCATTCTTGCCATCATTAAACATTGTAGCAACAGTTTTCATATAAAACAAGGTTTCGGCTGCCATCCGATTTGCCTTAAATACTGAAAATATTTTAAATGCAATCACAGACACACACAAACAGCAATTACGTGTGCAAAACACAACAGCAACACAACGGCTACAACAACAACAAATGATGTTACATGTACACAAAGTGTGCTCACTGCTTACTTCGTTTAAACGGTTAATTACAATAAATGATTAATCGACTCTCGAATAATACGCACAACTATTTGACAAATTAGAGAAAAAGCTTTTTCGCCAAATTATTTTTAATGTTTTCAAATCTGTTGCTCCTTTGAGTAAGACATTAATATTTCATTTGTGCCGCACAACTTTTTATAAATATGGCAAACTTTCAGGGTTCAAAGTGAGCTCAAAATTGGTCGAATCGTTCAATGTGTGCGCAGTTCACAGTTTGCAAAGTGAACACAACAGTGTACCAGTGAATCAATTCTGATACTGACATTAACTTTACGCGAAACATAGTTACAATGTTGTATAATATACACACAAACACCTGTACTTGAATGTACACTCCTAATTGACGACTTCATAGTATTCGCCGTCCAGTGAACAGCAATTACTCAGAAATTTATGCAAAACAAGTCGAAAGGGTTGTCTAACACGACCGACATTTTTTCGCATCGATTAGCATCTTTTTTATTTGCGTGAAATTCGCTTTTTTCACATCTCGTTTCATATAAACTTTCATAGATTCCATTTCAATTCGTGCACATTTTTTGTGTGACAACTTCTGAAACTTTTTAGAACACGAAAAATCTATTTCGCCATTTATAAATGTACATTGATTGCAAATTAATTACTTTCTGCTTTGCTTTGCTTTCGCTGTGAATTGTGGCGATGAAAAATGATGCTCACTGTGCTCAATGCAACATGCACATCGAGAACAGCAGGCTGCAAAACTTTTGAAACATTTCATTAAACAAACAATCGAATAATTTGTTATATGATGCTGCAAATTGATCACTGGACGATGAAACAAGTTAATCGCAACAGGATAAGCAACTCGATCAAGTAACAATTAAGCATTTCAATTGAAAATGAATTTCAAGCACATTGAACACATTTTTATTGCTTTAAAATTAAGTTTCATTTAAAAAGTAATTTGAAGCAACAACAAACAAATAAAATTCGACATATTTATATAAAAGAGGACATTAAAATAGAACCAAAATTACAGTTTAAGGTCTTTTAAAGGTACCGAAAGGGTTTTGAAATGCTGTCGAAATTAGATGAAATGAGTTTCAATGGTGCTTGCTGCGAATGTTTTGAATTCTTATTGCATTTAATTCCCATAAAAATATTAAACGCGATGTAATTGTGCAAAACGCAATGCAGAGAACAGAAGCTGACTCTTACATTAAACGCAATTTAACGTAATTACAATATTTTTGACGTAAATAAAAAAAGGGTTATTCACATCATCTGCAAAAATTGCAGACAAATTAGAGATAAAAATTACGCTCTGCGGTGTACAAATGTTACATGTGTGTGTGCCGTGCATTTATTTATGAATTACAGTATTAAAAGATTCACTCATTCACGTCATTTTTTGTGAAACCAAGTCGACTATGGAAACTGTTGTTATTAAAGAATGCATTGATGAGGTAAAAAAGAAAGAATTCATGCATTCAATGTGAACTAGAATCGATTAAACAAGACACCATTGAAACAGTGACAGTTGTGGCAATTATTCAAAGAGGAACTCATTCAATAGAATTGTAATGACATCGAAAATTAAATCGATTCAACTTAATTGTGGTTCATTCTAAATGAGCTCAAATCACGAGAAGCAAGAAGAAGAAAAGGAGAAGAAGTTGATTTTGTGTTGTTGGATAAAATGTGTTCACTTCACTTCACTTGATTGTATCGAAGGGCACAACTGTTGTGAAATGTTCTTTATTAACCAATAAATCAAGTGAAATGCCTCTTCTTTTATCTTTTAATATTTAATTTATTGCTTTTTAACAAAATATTAGACACATAAAAAACGGCAGGCAATTCTTTTTTATTTACCATTAAAGTCATCAAGCAACTAATTTCTGTTTAAAAGCCATTAGCAACAATTAGAGGTTAGAATAGTGCATGTATATGTAGCATGTTACTGCATTCTACGCATACCTTTCACTTTTCATTAAAAAATTAAAACTTTTTTCATGCATCCAAATGCGAATAAACAACATTACGTAAAATAGCGCGAAACGCATTATTTGCGCTTAGTTAGAACAGCGAAACAACAAAGCCAGCAAAGCTATGATCGATACTTTAATTAACCGTTGAATTAAAAGCTCATTAAAACGCGGTAAAAACGTTTAAAAATTAAAATCATTGTTTCGCCAGAAATACGCTTCAAATTTATCTAGGCAAACAGGAACGCAGCAGAGAGCAAACAGCGTTTTTCGTTTATAAACACAAACTGACAGTAATTACAAGAGTAATAATAAATTATTCGAGTCAGATAAACAGTGTTTCGCTGCGAACATCAAATTTATGTATACAACAACGAACAGAAGGGAGAATTGATGAAAAGTTTAATGGTGTATAAAGAGTTGAAATAATGTTTTCAAACTTTTTTAAAGTGAACTCAACGCAATAACTCGCAAAACTAGTGACTATGGTAATGTAATGTAATGTATTTGAAAGCGATTGTCCGGCGAACAGTGCGCAAACGATTAGCGTGGTGCTTTCGCTGCGGATACGAGCGGTGAATTCTTAACGTTTGCAACGGAATGCAAGTGAAATGCAAAAAATATGATTTCGTGTTTAATAAATCGAAGCGAACGTGCAAATTGCCATCGTTTTCTTGCTGCAATGTAAATTTACATTATTTTCGACGAGTTCATGAACTTTATATGCTTCAATTAAAATCATTACGCTTTCAAAATGCATTTTTATTTTTCACCGCTGCTTTCAGATGCTGCTCTTGAATTGAATGCCAAACACAAATCTGGTCTTTCAATCGAATTCATTACAATTAAACGTAGAGAACGGTTGCAATTCAACGTTTCGCCCAAAAAGGTAATTAAAAGATGCTTTTCTCTTCTTTCTTCACAAACAATCTCCGATAATTGAGCGTACATTGTATCAGTAAACTCACTCGATACGTCGTGAAGCGATGCAATGTCTTTTGTGGCAACCTGTCATTCGCAGTGAAAGCATTCATTTCGCAAATAAACGGTCAACTTTACAAGTGAATACAAAAAACAAAAATGAATCTCTGACAACAATTGATTTGCGTTCATTCTCTCAGTACATTCAACGTTCTTGAACACGAAATCCAAAAGTGCACAAAAAAAGAAAAGCAACTGAAATCGACAATTTTCGGATTAAGCAGTTTCTCGCCAATGTTGTGTGTGCGAAACTTTTGATGTTTTCATCGATAAAAAGTAAACGTGAAAAAAGTGTTGTTTTTTAAAGTAACAGAAAGTAACGAAAAAAGTTGCACAACGCGCGATTCGCGATTCAAGTTTCGCCGCATTCGTGACTTACTTGAACGCATACAAACGTCCGTCTTTGCATGCGACCAGCAAATAATTTGAGTCTGGAGAAAAGTCTTGCCATAAAACGCAACTGTAATATTTCTTCAGAGCATTCCAGGCATTCGATGAATTTAACTGTTCGTTCATTTTTCAAATCAAACAACAGTGAATGCAAAACAGAGACCGTTTAGTAATTGCGCGAAATTTTCAACTTTTGCCGGCAATCATTGCACAACGTTCACAATTTTCGCAAATTAAGTCTCATCAAAATGAGCAGATGTCTCTATTATAAATCCTTCAAATGAACTTTTTCTTTAACTATTCAATTTTGAAGTTATGTAATAAAATTTAAATGCGATAATGTGGTCTCAAATTCTGAATAACTTATCTTATTTGCTGAACGTTTCATAACTCGTCAGACGATAAGAGGATGCAATTACTGATAACTTATCAATAGGAAATTATTGAAAAGAGTGCAAAAGAGAACAAGAAAGACAATTGTCTGTTTCTTGCGTCAAATTTTTTTAACATCGAAATTTATAAAAACACATGATTTTACGTTTAATCAACGATAAACAGTAATGACAG
>NCKV01001040.1:0-12152 GCA_003675905.2 Leptotrombidium deliense
TACACAATTTATAGTGACGCAAAGCTATCTTGCGAGGAAATTTACTTCATTCTGCTTTTCTCATAATCGCAGTGAACGAACGAACGAACGAACGAACGAACGTTCTGAACTCAGGTTCGTTCATTTTTGTGTAATTCACGTTTCGAAAGCTCGCATATCTCAATTACTGGTACGAAGCATTTTAAAAATTAAACTCTGATCCATTTGTTTGCCAATTCGCTGCTTGCCTTATTATTTGACGTTCGCATAAAAAATTCGCAGCACGTCCTTTTGTTTCCATTAATTAATTAAAAATTTCGCTTTTCTTTTGTTTTGTTGCGAAACGAAATCAATTCTTTTCGCTTAAAGACTTTATCTACGCGAAAAAGGTGAATTAAGTGTAAAAATTAGTTTTAACTTTAATTTACTCGGCTCATAAAAAAAAGCAGTGAAACTCGAATTCATCATTTTTGATGAAACTTTTCTTTTCGTTTTTATGCTTATGAAATGTTTAAATATTAAAAGCAAATTTTGAAGTTTAAATATGTTATTTTTTAGCTCAACAAAAATAAGTGGAGAAAGTTTTATTGCATTTCGGTTACATTTGAAAAGCTGAGAATAGGTTTGAATTTCGCATTTATAAATATTGAATTCAATTAAATTTGTTGAGTGTAAAAATGTGTGCACATTTTCTATGCAACTGCGAAATTTGCATAAAAGAAGTGATTCACAAATCCATAGACACGTTCTTACTTTTTACAAGGCATTTAGCGAACATTCTGCGAGTGTTGTTCAAAATTTAATAACACTTTATTTGCATGGCGACACTCAATAACTTGCGAGTGCAGTTTGTGTGCTATGTGCACTATGTGCACTGAATTCACAGCGTTTTATGAGTTGTGTGTGTGTGTGTGTGTATATATGTGCTCGAATGTTCGAGTGCCTCTGCGAAACGAAACGTTCTCGAGATAACTGACGTTCGCAGACAGCAATGAAAGCGTATTCTTCACATGACACGAAAGGCATAAAAAATTATACACAACTTATTTGTCTCCGTGAACATATATATTAATGCAACTCTTTTCGCTAGACAATAATCGACGGAAGCGTTTATTATACTCATTCATGCGGTAAACAATACGTCCAAAGTGTGGTTGAGATGCTGTTCGCCTGCGGACGTTCGCCTAGATTACTATTACTGATCATACTGACTGAGATTGCATCTCTCTTTCGTCGACTCATTCACGGCGAAAAATTGCACTCTTTTGCCATTTCAAAAGCGAACTATACAACTGTACAACTTAACTCTTTTCTCTCCTTTAACTGCCTAATGGATGCTTAATGGATGGACGCTCGAAATTCATGTCAAATGAGTGACACTACACTTTTGTGATTACTACTCGCTTTTTGTCATTTTTGTATATATGTGTGTGTATGTGTTTTCCGAATTATAAATGTACAATTTCCTATTGCAAAGCGAAATCCGGAGCGTTTTCGATTGTCCGCTGATTGTGTGTAATTATTATTAAAGCAAAATTAATTGATGAGTTGTACGAGTATTTAATATTTTCGACGTTATGTTTGCAAACGATTCGTTTGATGAATTATTCGAGTAATTAAATGCAACACACTCGTTGTGAAATTCATCGCAAGGTGAACCATGAATAATTACGCTTTTTAAACACCGCTTTTAAACACGTCGATGCACATTGAAACAATGAATTTAAAATTCAAAGCTGTTTATGTGCAAAGGTTCTAAGTTAGTGATGTGATGTTCGGTACACACATACAGTAAAGTGGCAATTCGCAGCAACACGCCTTTAATTGATAAATTGAATGTATCGTGAAATGAAAAGAATGCACAGAAGAACGTGTGTGACGGGCAAATAATTCATTTTGCCAAGAATGAAATAATTTCGTGAATGAATTCACAAATGCAAAGTTGCGTCGAAAGACGACGTTTCGATTACAAAGCATCGAATTGCAGCATACTGACTGTACTTTGTGCATTTTTAAAAAGTAAAAAAAAGTGAAACTGAATTCGAAGAGGAGAATGTTTTATTCTGAGATGCAGCAGCAATTTTGCTTCTTTTCTCTTAATTTTAATCGAATCGAAGAAAAGAGGAACCGAGTTAATTAATCATTGAGCGAATGAATAAATTGGTTGCTCATATATTCACTTGATTCTTGACTGTTATTTTTTGCTAGTTTTAATGACATTTATTAAAAGAAACTTTCGAAAAGTATTCGAACGCATTTCCCAAAAGGTTTACTCGAATTATTTCATTTCACGTTTAACAGTGCATTGCAAAACGTTGCAAACGAATTGCGAGTTTTTATAACGAATTGTGAATAACATACTAGAATAAGTTGAACATTTGAGAACAGTTTGAAAAAGTGATGCTGATGCGTTTTCGAAGAATTCACTTCTAAACTCTCATTTAAAGTGAATCGATAGTTTTGCAGTTTAATTCAACAAGAAATGTTCACTTCAAACTTTTACAGTTTTAAATTTATTCATTTATTTTCTTTAAAAAAAGTATAATTTCTTATTTCGTTCCGCATTAAATATTAAACGAAACTTTGTTACTGAAAGTGTATGTGTTCGCCGTTATGTGTTCACCAACAAATAAGAAAGTTTTGCTGTGAATTAAAGTAGCAAAAAGCTCGACGGTTGCCTGTGTGTGATAATGTCTCGCACATTTAGTGATGTTTCGCTGCTGCTTTAGTGATGCAGCTGAGATGAGCGGAGATGTTTGAATCTTTTTATGGCCAGCGAAATATAAAAAATATATGAAAGATGATTTTTCGTTCGTTCGCTTCTTTCGGCTTCTTTTGCTGTTCAAAAATGTGCGACGCGAATGCGAAAAGATAACCAACTTTTTCGCTGAGATCAACCGAACGACAATTAAGATTGAATGCCTTTCTCGTTTTCCGATTCTGTATTTGTAAAACGAACAGACAATGAAGACGAGCAGCCATTCAACCAGTGACCACACACATCTCACATCTCACGCCGCACACATAACACACACACATACACACACATAAAACACATAATGCTCACTCTGCAACATTCGATTCACTCACTGCTCACTTTGTTTCAAAGCAAAGCAAGAGAACAGTGAACACTGCGAACAGTGATTGCTGCGAAAAACGAGGCGGTTTCCGAGTGTCACATTACTTTTCGCGGACACGTCGCGTGTGCAAAAGGTGTTATAAACATATTTTCATTTGTTTCGTATTTCGAACACAATTGACAAGTGAGGAGAAGAGAAGAGAAGAGAACGCGATGGCAGTGATCGCAGAACCGCCCAACGCTGAGCAATCCTTTAAATGTTTTATACAACGGTGAGTGCTAACGGATAGAGAGCAAAGTGTCACTTCTTTCCTCCGAGATTTGGCACCAAAAATAAGCAAGTAAAGCGATGCAAAGCCCGTTTAAAAAAGATTGCAGACGTGCCGAGAACGCACGGTGAGAAAACACAACATTGCGTCTCCTTTCGGATTCAAGTAAATCTTGACGATTCAGTGTACAGTTTACAGTATAATATATATCGTTATAAAAAAGAACATTTCTCGAAAAAAGTGAGTTACAGCAGATTTAATGAAAACAGAAGCAATAGGTCGAACGATGGCAAAGACGCTGCGAACGCACACATCGTATTCGCCGTATAACTGTCATTTAAAATAGTAAATAATGTATACTGTTAAACAACATTATGTAAAGTATGCGTGTATAGTTTAGTTTACAGTTCACTGTTATACAGCAATACAGCGATTATTGGTTCGGCAATCGCCACGCGTAGCTAGCTCGTCAATCGTCGGACGCGATGATCGTTCGCCGATCGCATTCGCATCTCTTTGCCATCGATTTCACAATAAATATTTTTTTGAATTGCGACACAATAAATAAAATCGATGCTCACAGTTATTTACAGATTAATAAAAAATCAATGATTTTAACGAAACAAACGAAGCGAGTGTCTCGAATAAGTTCGTTGATGAAGACAAAAGAGGCTTATCTTTGGCCAATAAGTCGTCTGTATTCTTCAGATTATTACAGTGATTCGTTTGTAGTTTTCCCTTTTTTTATGCAAATTTTCGTTTTCGGCTCAAAAACAAAAACATAACGCGAAACGTGAGAAGACGTTGTTATAGCGACAAACGTATCATGTTTGAGATGAGAAAATTGTGACCAAAAGGTTTACTATTCCAGAAATCGGGCTAACAATCGCTTGCTGGCAGTTGACGGTTCACCGACAATCAATTAGCAATTCGAAAATCATACAAACAAACGTAATGATATTGAATATTTTTGTTGAAGCATTAAAGTGATATATATTGCAACCATTGCTTATGAATTCCGTCGAGCCTCCCTCGTCGTTTTGAATTCGGTTCGACAGTCTCTTCTCACCTGCAACACAAACAAACAAATGAACATTAATAAAAATCGCACGACACGACACGCGCTTGCCATCGGCTTTGCCTGTCATATTAACGTACCCTGCAACACGTGAACGTAAATGGAAGTCGGTTCCGCATTGCTCGGTGTGCACGTGTAGTTTCCCGAATCATTGAGTCGCGCGGCTCTGATAATGAGTCGCGAAATGGCAGTATCACTTTTTTCTGGATCTTTATGTACACTGATTTCAACACGTTTATCGTCCGAACTGTAGTCAAAATTAATCATTCGATCGTTTCGATACCAGAAAACGAACGCTGGAGGGTCGGGAGAACGAGAGATGACACAAGTCAAATTTATGACGGATCCGGCGCGAACAAACATATCGTCGGGCGATCCAACCATTCCGGCATATGGCACTAAATTACAAGTGCAAATCGAATAAAATGCATTAATTCTGGTGTTTAATCCTTGTGAGGCTTTTGTTAATCTCGGCGAGCATTAATGGACTGAGAATGCAAATATTGTTGCAACTGTAATTGCAACACGAGAGACAGTGATTTAAAGAGCCTCCGCTGTGCCTATGTTTTCTGTGTCACTGTTTATTACAATTCAAACCAGATACGCAGCAATAATTAGTCAGGTTAATACATTATATGCGTTCGCCTGAAAACTAGGACTTTGACACCAGAAAATATGTGCAAATTAGAATCGCGTGAAGAGCGGCACTTGATGTTGGCAGGCACAGAACTACTCAACTCAATTCAACTCACCGACAACATGCAAATAGTAGTACGTCGACCGCGGTGGGTCTGTGTTCACTTGGCATTCGTATAGACCCTCGTCTTTGGGTGTGACGTGCTTTATTTCCAAAGCCCAGTCGTTCGCCTGAAGTGTTCCGTGTCTAACAACGAATCTGTAATCAGCGGTGTACGTGAATAAGCCGACTGTTAACAGTTGAAAGTCGTGCAGTCGAAGCCATGAAATCTGCAAAGCGGAAACTGCTGTTAGCTCAGTGTTCGGGTGTTCGGCGCTAATTAAAGCGCAAAGAAAACAATATTGCATTTGTTGTGCAATTCTTTTGCAATACTCGTGCAATGAAAGCGTTGTTTTTCAAAGAGTTTGCAAAGGAAGCTGAGCAGTAATACCATTTTATCTCCTATTGGTTCGACTATGCAATGTAAATACACGGAATGACCAATTTGCGCCGTCACATTCTTGGGTGTTGCCTTCTCGTCGAACATTCGTAATTGATTTAAAGTTGTCCACGGCTTAGCCAAGTGTCGTTCTGAGTCCGTTTCGCTCGAAGGCAATGTTGACGATGCTTCGGACGACGATAAGCTGTGCATAGCAGCGTAACCGAAGCGAACGCTGTGATCTGCTCTGCTTCTTCCTGCATTGCTGTGATGACCTGCAGCAGCAACAGACAAATCAGTCAATGTGAATATGCAAATAAGTTTACAGTTTGACAGCGACATGATAGCTGTTTGCGAAAATCAATTTATGTGTCACTCTTTCTATGTTTGCACCCCTCTCGATTCACATGCACCGAGAATAGTGCATTCGAATTCGAAATGCTTTCCATTCGCGTTTCTTCTCGAGATGGAAAAAGAAAAGCGCTCTTCGAGTTCTGTTCGCTCTTTCGATGCGAGCTCGGCACACAAGAGTACAGAGAAAGAGCAAAAAACGAGCCTTCTTTATTTCTATTGATTTAACAGCACACAAATTCCAATGAAAATGCATTCTATGCTTGTTTGTCACATTTGTAACCTACGACACACATTGCATTGCATTCTATTGTCTCTTTACTGTCGATTGTGACTGCGAAGCATAAGTTGTGCAAATCGTGCGTCGAAACACAACGCAACCCTTCTGTTTTCATTGTTTTTATAACGACTCAACGAGAACAGCGAAAACAATGAAAACAATTAAGCATACAGCATACAATTTACAGCTTCGTATAAAGTATACATTCGCGTGAATTGCAAACGCAGCGAATATCACACACTGCGAACCATAAAAACGGTACGCTCAACGGAGATGGGTCACCGTTGGTATTCTTTGTACGAGATTTAATAACACTCAACACTGGAAACGAAAGCTGAGTTTTTCGTTGCGAAGAAACTCAATTTAAAAGTGAGGAGAAGTTTCTGAACAACTAAACTCGTCAACAATTCGCGAAGCAATGAACCCTCGCAATGAACGAAATGCGAAATGCGGTGAACATTTTCGTGTTCTAGTGTAGAAGAAGTGAAGGATGCGGAAAAAAGAGTATTTCGTTTTGGCTGAAATTGAATGCAATAATAAACCTTAAAAAGATGCACGACTTCAGCGAGCATTAGGCAACGAGTATATGTATTTCGACTACTTTCGACTATTTGTTTAGCAAAACGAAATGTGTGTGTTTTTCGACGCACATTTCATTAATATATTAGAATACTTCCGAAGCGTCACTGAGACGCCGAGTTATGTTGAGACATTCAATTGCAGGCCAAGTTTTGCATACAATTTGCGTTCGCAAGTAGAGAGCATTGCTAGCGTATCGCAGACACCAAATAGTAGAGACTTGAATGCGAAGCATTAATAACAAAATTTGCAAAGAATAGGAGTCAGAAAAACGATACCTCCGGGAAAGCGCTTGCAATAATGCTTTTATTCGTTGCTCGGTGAATGCGAGTGCATTCATTTGCAGAAATCATTTAATGATCGCCACTGTAACGTACACCAAAAACAGTGCCTTCATCCACAAAGCGGTGCCATTCATTGTTTGCATTGCGCGAAATTAGTCAAAGAAATGGTTGAGATGGCATCGCTTCTGTAAACACGTCTGTTGCGAACAAAATTTAATAATGAAAGCAACGAAAGCGGACTGAATGTGTGCTCGGGTGGCAGGGACTCGAGACTCAACCGACGGTTCGCACGAAACAGTGTGTGCGTGTATATAGTTGTTCTAGTTGAGAATACCAAGGATCGATATTGATTCGCCGTTCGCACAAGAATGCAGCGACGAGTAACACAGAATGTCTATGCACAAAAAGCTGTTTCGAGAACTATATTCGAGTGCAAAAAAGTTGGAAAATTTAAGGATTGAGAAGTAAAGAACAGTGAAGTTATTAAACTGTCAGTATTTACACAAAATACTTGGAGTGTCTCAAAGCGAAAAGCATAGCACACTACACTTCGCACACGAAAAGCGTTTTTTACTCAAAACACATTATAAACTTCATTTCATTTCATAAACTTTGATGAATTTACTTTGAATTTTGAAAGAAGTGTTTCATTGCACGTTGTGTGTGTTCTGTGCGCTGTTTTTCGAAACAAATCGAAGCGAAAAGTGGAGTAAAGCCTGCAAAGGCTGAAAAGTGCCTTTCAAACGTAATTAACTATTTGGCTGTTTTCACAGAATTATTTTTCGTTTTGTAAACACAAAATGAGTTAAACTAATTGTGTGAGTTTTATAATTGTGCTGCGAGAAAGTGTGTGTATGTGTGTGTTTGCAACAAAGTTTCATTTCTAGTGCCGTTCGTTGTTCTAAAAAAGAAAAGAGATTTTTAACTCGGAAAGCAAGAGATGAAGCATGAGTCGCAGCCAAGAAGACGTTGCATCGCATGCAACGAATTCCCATCGCTTCTATCAATCTTTATTACAGCGAAGAAATGGAGAGGAATCAAGCAAACGCGAGCTATGAGTACGAATCATTGAATGCAGCGGTCACAGTGTGACACGAAGTACCAAGTGAAAATATCACTCACCGAAAACTTTGAAATGATTAGTACAGGAAACCATCGATAATTGAAACAAAACAAATATGAAAAATTTGATGGAAGCCGGATGACCGTTCACTGCGAACATGCACTGCAGTCGAGTCCAGTTTGTGTTGTTACGTAACAGTTTCAATTCGCGATTACTACGCGTCGCAATTCGTGTATTGTTCAAATTGGTGATTAACGGCTGCGAATATGGCATTTAGCCAAGCGAACGAGACCCTAAATCGGGTTCTGTTCATGGATGTACTCAAAATAGGCCAACTCCGAGAATTTGATGCAACTATTTCGCACGAATTTATTTCGCGAACAAAGTCAACGCGAACAAAACAGCACAAAAACCAACTTTTAGCTATCAGTGAAGCGATGTTGTGAAAGTCGGTGATCTGAGAGATCCGCGAGAAGTGTGTTGCAGCTCGAACACATTAGCAAATGTTGGCAGCACTTAAAACAGAAATAAGTTTCACATTTTTGAGAGAAAAGTGCACACTGAAAAGAGACAGTTGACGTTCAGCGAAACACAGCAACAGAAGCAGTAAATGGACAATTCACTGGAGAAGCGAACACTGCGAACACTGTGAGCAGCAAAACTGATTCCCTTCAGCAAAGACATTGAAACCGAACGGCGAACTGCTCTTTTCGCTGCTGGTGCACAGTGAGTGCGCATGAAGTTTGCGTGAGCCAAAAGCACCAAAACAGAGATCGCAGCCAAAAACGCGGATTACGGCACTCAAATAACCGATACTCTAAGATTGTTCGTCAGTGTTGCCTTATATCTTCGATTGCGAATAAAAGTATAGTTCCGCATTAAAGCGTCTTAAAACAGCAAACATCCACTACTGCGAGTGCAATGAGTACAATGCAATCTTTCGTAGTATTTTATGGATCGAAGAATTGACTGCAAATGTTGTGAGGCAAAGAGTCTTTGTCGGAATCGTTTATCGGGTGTCTCAATGATTGTAGTTTTGTTTAGAATTTATTTAAAGACAAACACAAGTAAAGCTAAAAGTGCTTTTTTTGCAAATCGCTTTTGATCGATGCATTTTACGAGCAAATTAATGCAGTGCCGTTTAAATGTTAATCGCAGCCTTTTTTCTTTCGTGTTCTGCGATCGTCTCGAAATTCGACGCGAAAAATATTCCACAATAAAGTTGTAAACGTAAAGTGTGCCGCATTAAAATTGTGTTTAGATCACAGTTCGATGTAAATTCAATGACTTGTAAAGCGAAGAGAAAACATTCTCATAATTCGCCTTTAAACGATTCTTTTGTCGAAAACGCACATTTTTCGATTGCAACGCAATAAGAGGATATTGCATAAAGTTTTGTAGTCATTCTGTCGGCGCTCTTCCCTTCTCATCCACATTTGCTCGTTTTCACAAACATTTCACCGTTTTTCACCGAATTCGCGGAAACGAATCAACAACACCCAAAAAACAGTGCGTTTAACTTTATTATTCAAAAAGAGGAGCGAAACGAGTGACGCTTCATTAAAAGTAATGATGAATCATTTGAAGCTGGCATCTCTCGGAATCGGGAATCGGGTATTCCTGTGTTTTCTGGGTTCAGTGAGTCATGAAACACATTTCCACAGCGAACGTGCGATCACTGTCCTCCAAGTGGTGCATAGTGAATAGTGTCATTCATATATTCGCAGTTCAAGCATCACACACACGCAGTCATCGAATGCACACACACACTGCTCTTAATCCCGCAGGATTGAGATGCGCTTCGCTTACAAATTCGCGTCATTTAACTTTCGTTTTAAAAATTATACTATTTAAAATGCATCCGTAAAATGTATTTTGCATATTCAATCAATTATTGCTAAGCTTCAAGTAGTAATCATCTTTCTATGTGTTTATAGTTGCACACAAAGCAAACCGTTGCTTGATTTACATCTGAATATCGCATCTCGTTAAAAATGCTCTCAACTGTCCCTGTGTCACGCGTGACTCTTTATTGAATAGCTACTCACGCGTGTTTTTTATCGCACACACACACATACTGTATACACCATTTGCCACAAATAATAAGCAATGAAATATTTGTGTGTACTATTTATACAGAAGCAGTGCTATTGAGTAATTCGAAAGTCAGTGAACCGCGATTCGTGGTCCTCGCGAAACTGCATTCGTTTTATAGTCAATTATTAAGCAAAGCGAACGCATAAAAAAATACTCCTAAAAGCCATTGATATTAAATATTGATATTTAAGTTGAGATTAGCTGTCGAGACAACACAAAAGTCCGCGGTTCGCAACATTGGCGTCAGTGAAACAAGGTGCGTGTCAAACCTGCAACACAGTACACTCATTAAAACCCACAAACTTTTTATTACTCATCCTCAGTTACCTCGGAGTACGGTAATCGTAATCGAAAGGCTTATTTCGTTGCTCTCCATTACACCAAAGATTTAGATATTAACTCTTCAAAGCATTGTTTTAATGCAGCGCTTAAGTTTTAAAGTGAACCGAATCATTACGGACGCAAAAGTTAAATCATCCATTAACACAACACACAACTTCTATTCGAATCTATTTGCTTTTCAACTAATGACCACACAGTTCTGAATGTGCGTTAAAAACGTCGATAAACCAAAGTCAATCTGGCGATCAGTTAATAAACGTGCTCTTTGTTCGCAATTGCTTAAAATTGGTCTTAAGCGCACTTCGATGCAAACGCATTAAAGTGCGATTACTTCGCCTCAAATAATAAACAAAATTGTTTTCTATGCAAACAGTGACGAGTTTATTGCAAAAATCGAGCAATTTCTGCAATCGATGCGATTAATGGCAGCAAATCGCGAGTTTGCCTGCGAGCAGCGAAACTGCTTCTAAATCAATTGAAGAAATGAATCGCAATCAGTTAGTTATTGTTCCTCATTTAATTCTCATCTAATAGTTTGCAATCACTGTTGTTCGTGTCTCAACAGATTACTTTTAATTGTTCGCATCCTGATTCATTTCGCCTCTTATTTCGCTGTCAAATCGCAGACAAATATGAAAATTTATTCTTTTTTATTAGCGTTTAATTTTCAGTAAAATTATAATTAAACGAGAAAATCGATCGCAACGAGCTTTGCGAACAATGCGTTACCTTCGTTGCACTTACATTCAATTACTGTCAAAATGCTACTTTCACTCTAATTTCAGCACTACTCATTTCTTTACGCAACGAAAGGTTAATGAATTTGACGTGTTTTCCTCGCTTCTCATTTAATGTACAAAAAATAGGCACAAATTGCGAAGCGAACACAACGCTAATAAACGTTGAAAAGAAAGTGTGAGATTATCTTGTACAACCTCATAGGAGTTGCGATACAAATCGATGTCAACTTTATGCCGAATGAAGATACAAACGTATACATAATTATACGATACAAGAAATGTCAAATTATACAAAGAATGCTTACAATCCAACCGAGATTTTGTGTTCTCTTTTCTTTTACAGAAAACGAATAACTTACAAAAAGTGAAAGTGAATGCTTGTGTAAAAGCTTTGCTTTGCTTTGCATTGCATTGCATTTGTTGTGAAACAGCAGCGCCACAGTTGAGCAGTGAATGAGTAGCCATGCGACAGCGGTTTGCTGTTCACGTTTTCGGTTCGCGTTTTGATGCGTTGTTCGCTGTCATCAAAAATTCAAATGCGATTTGCAACACACGAACAGTCTCCCTGAAAGCGTCCTTCTCCTCTCTTCGCTGTTCATTATTAAATAAAGAAAATGAAAATAGAGAAATTTGTGAAACGAGGAACGCATCATCCGAACTGCAGCATACTCGACGCTGCAGTCAAATTTCGAGACCAGTTCACGAGAAGAGCGAAGGCGAAATGAAGGAAAATGTGAGCTTGAGACGAGAAAATGTGTTTTCGATGATGTATTTATCCGGAAGATACGCGGATACAATGAAAGCCGTTACTCTGCCGAACATTGATTTGATTCTAGATGATTTAACGAACGACGAATACGTGCAATCTGTGAGACAACGGTTGAATTCGATCGATT